>JADBJO010031411.1:12500-16783 GCA_016801955.1 Conus betulinus | reverse complement strand
ACGCAACGTACGTTAGAGATATCCATGAAAGAGGGGAAAAACCGTGATGGGCCGTTAGTGCTCTTAGACATGGGTATAACGCGTAACTTAAACAACAATAGGGGCATCATCCGTCGCCCATAGTGCACATGCCTACACATTTCAGAGAGATGGCCAGTATTTCTGCGATATTCCATAAAAAAGAAAACCCTTTAAGGGCCGTTCCAGGCATAGTGACGTCTACAATGGTAAACTAAAACATCAGGCATCATTCGTCGACCATAAAGCAACACAACTACAAAAACTTTCAGAAAGATCAGCCAGGTACTTTCCGAGATATTTCATTAAGAAGAAAAAAACCATTATGGGCTGTTATAGCCGCTAGTAACGGCTATAACGGTACACTAAACCATCAGGGATCATCCATAACCCGTAGTGAACATACCTGCCTAATTTTCACAGATCGACCAAGTTACTTTCTCAGATATTCCATAAAAAAGAAAAACCGTTACAGGCCGGTACAGGGCGTTTGTAACGGCTATAATAGTAACCGAAACCATCGGGATTATTCGTGACCCAAACTAAAACATACCTGCCAATTTTCACAAATTTTGGCGATGATACTTTCTGATACATTTTTGTGGGAGCGACGTGGAACACATTTTGACCACGGAAGGAAGGACGGGACGGGCGGGACACACACACACACACACACACACACACACACACACACACACACACACACACCACACCACACACACACACTTACACGCAGAGCATTCTGCGTTCCACATTCTTAAGTACTCCCTGTTCCCATACGAAGTGGAAGTATAAAAAGGGAAAGAAAGTAAACGGAAAGCGTCATGAGAATGGGCTTCTGATGTCTACATTAAATGTGTAAGCCGTTGTTGAGCAAATGATGTTAATGGAAGAGTCCACGGGGGACGTTGCACGATATGGTGTATCACTGTCTGAGTGTAGGTGTTTGTTGTGTGTGTTGTGTGCGTGGCGTGGCAGTGCAGTGCGTGCTGTGCGTGCGGTGCGGCGCCATACGCGTGCGTACACACCCCACACACACACACACCCACACACACACACACCCACACACACACAAACGTGCACTACGGGTGCGTACACACGCGCAAGTATACCCCTTCCCCCCCACACACACGTATACAACACGTACGCATCGCACTACGTCGCCGCACACATGCACGCATGACACGCACGATCGCCACCACACAACACACACACCCACACACACACACACACACACACACACAACACCACCAACACCACAACACACCACACACATCACACACACACACACACACACACACACACACGTGACTCCCACACACACACACAGCACCACACGACACACACAGCACCACCCACACTACACATATATCTATCTATATAAATATATATAAGATTATATCAGATATCTATATATATATTATAATATATATATATATTCGCGCAGCTCCCTACTCACGCACGATCGCTCTGCGTCGCCACACACACACAACCACCACGTCCCCCACACCACACACACACACAGGCACAGCCACTCGACGGGACGTCACGCACTTAACTCCACGCAGTGGGGGTCCCACGCACAGCGCGCTGCGGGCACACACACACACACCAGCACAGCACCCACACAACAAACTAACTGTTGTGGCTTAAGCCGTCTTGCTAATGCAGGTCCGTGATACACGTTTTGTGTGGTCCTCAAGATTTGATACATGGATGACGCGGGGGAGTGTTCCTCGCAATTTTTTCTTTCCCGATGCGTGTGCCCTTAGGTTAAAGCACGGTAAAGTACAGTGCGATGATCCCACATGAGAAGCAGTGGAAAGGCGAGAACCGTATGTGAATCAAGGAGCTAACACAAACGGGGGGGGGGGGGTCATTTGAAATCTTTGTCCAATTCCCAGGACCAGACAACATCCCTGCAGAAGCACTCAAGGTAGACCTGGAAACAACCGTAGAGATGCTCTACCCTCTTTTGGAAGATTTGGGAAGAAGAAGAGGTACCAGAAGACTGGAAGGAGGGCTACCTCATCAAGCTACCCAAGAAAGGAGACCTCAGCAACTGCGCAAACTACAGAGGAATAACGCTTCTGTCAGTGCCAGGAAAGGTCTTCACAGGATCCTCCTGGAGAGAATGAAATGTGCAGTTGACCCCCTCCTCCGAGACCAGCAGGCGGGCTTCCGCCAGAACAGATCATGCATCGACCAGATTGCCACCTTGCGTATCATCGTTGAGCAGTCTTTAGAGTGGAACTCATCGCTGTACATCAACTTCGTTGACTATGAGAAGCGTTTGACAGCGTTGACCGTGAAAACCCTCTGGAAGCTGCTACGCCATTATGGAGTGCCAACTAAACTGGTCACCTTGATCAAGAACTCCTACGAAGGAATGACTTGCCGGGTGGTCCATGGTGGACAGCTCACAGACAGCTTCGGGGTAAGGACTGGAGTCAGACAAGGCTGCCTCCTGTCGCCTTTTCTTTTTCCTCCTTGTGATCGACTGGACCATGAAGAAGTCAACAGCACACAGAAGAAATGGAATCCAGTGGACACTATGGGGACGAGCTTGATGACTTGGACTTCGCTGACGACCTAGCCCTGCTTTCCCACAGCCACACCAACAGATGCAGGACAAGACAACAGAGTTGGAAACCACCTCTTCACGAGTTGGTCTCAAGATCCATGAGGGCAAGACCAAGATCCTCAAGATCAACACGAAAAGTGAGGACCCAGTCACACTGCATGGAAGCGAGCTGGAAGAAGTGGGAGGCCTTTACATATCTGGGCAGCATCATTTGACAAGCAGGGTGGCACAGACGCAGACGTCAGAGCAAGAATCGGCAAGGCAAGGCAAGGGCAGCATACTTGCAGCTGAAGAACATATGGAGCTCCAAGGTGGTATCGACTCGCACGAAGATCAGGCTGTTCAACTCCAACGTCAAGTCAGTGCTACTGTATGGAGCCGAGACATGGAGGACAACAAAGACCACCACCATGGAAAGTGCAGACTTTGATCAACAGCTGCCTGAGAAGAATCCTCCAGATCCCTGGCCCAACACCATCAGCAACTCAGACATGTGGCAGCGGACCAACCAACTGCCAACCGAAGATGAGATCCAGCGCAGAAATGGGGATGGGATTGGGCACACCCTGAGGAAGCAGCCAGTAACATCACCAGACAGGCTTTATCATGGAACCCCCAGGGAAAACGGGAAAAGGGAAGGCCAAGAAACACTGGCGACGGGACCTTGAGGCAGACAGCAAGAAATTGATGGGACATACCTGGACAACTAGAGAGGGAAGCCCAGGATCGAGGACTCTGGCGGACTGTTGTCGGCGGCCTATGCCTCAGGAGGAGCGGCAGGCATAACTGAACTGACTGACAGTTTTTTTCGCATTTTTTGGCAACTTCAGTTCCTTAAAATTCATATTGTGAAGTCTTATAGCCTCATTCGACCTATAAAGTTACTTATCTTACACTTTTGTAGGGTATATCGACAAAAAATAAACACAAAAACATCAAAATTTTGGTCAATTTCGTGGCTTTGTTATTATCACAACTGTACAGGCAACCCATGCATATAGACCTATCGTTCGACTCAGCAAAGTCCTGTGCAAACGGCTAGCTCATTCACACCAGTGGATATTTTTAGCTGTGTGCGTAATTTGTTTCCAAAGATAGTAAACAAACGCTAAACAGTTTTAGCCAATGAGAACGAGGGACTCATGAACCCCCTGTAGCAAGAACCCTCCGATTGGTCAATTTCATCTCAAGGGCAATAATTGTGCACGTTGTTTACACCGGCCGGGGGACGAGCGAATGTCGAACGACGAACTTGGAGAAGGGAAGAGAGAAACGCCTTGCCGATCTTCTAAATCAAAGTTTGGCAGCTGGCACGCCTGAAATGCAAGAAATCACAGATCTGATAAGCTTTATTTTTCTTGATGACGCCGAAACTACGCCCGACAGTGATGAAAACAGCGACAATGTTGCAAGTTGCACAGCTGACGAAGAATCCAACTGTCAAACTAAAGTGGATCTGTCAGAGTGTGATGACCAAGAAGAAGCACCGCTTGTCCATGTTGATGACACTTTCGGCCATGCAGAAATGGAAGATTGTGCGGACAATAGAATGGATCCGGCACACGACCGGGCAGCAAATTTGCTTGCAGGTGCACGCAGATCAAAGCCCGCCGGTGGACATCATCCCCCCTCACATCAGAACACAGGGTGCATAGCACAGTTTACAAAGAAGAAGTTGTAG
>JADBJO010031411.1:0-5000 GCA_016801955.1 Conus betulinus | reverse complement strand
CTGACAGGACAACTGAGAAGTTTTCCAGCTCCTGTTTCTTTTATTTCATTCTTTTTGACTGCTGAGGCTTCTTATTAAGCCTGCTTGGCCTATTTCATTGCAGGTTTTGTCTGCATTTTAAGGTTTGAAAAAAAAAAAAACTGCTGGAAAACAAGGTGCCTTTCCCCTAAACCTCACACCCTATCTTTCAGTCAACAAGAATGTTTAGAGACAATAGTTGTAAATATGTATATATATTACAGCGGAAAGTTGTTGCAAAAAATTCTCGGGTAGACAAATCACTGCCAAGTTCTATTTTTAATATGAGTTTTCATGGTTAGTATCTCTTGTATTTCTAAATTTAATTTTAAGAAATGAAATTATCACTTTCAATAAACTACTGATATTTCAAAACAATATTGTAATTTTTTTTTGCAGCAGGATAATCCGTGCGGACCCAGATGATGAAGATTATGATGCACCGGCCAATGTGATAGTAAGTACCATAAAATCCCCAGCAAATGCCCACCACCCTTCTGCATGGATTGTGGGCAAGTGTAGGGGTGGTCGTTTGCTATGTTTGTACCTGAAAATGCATTCCCGTTTTCAAATAGTGTATGCGCTACATTGTTATTTTGTTAAGTTCTAATACAAAACATGAACCTAACAATGTGCTATGGTGATTAACGGTAGGTGGAAGCAATGCTCTTTCATGTCGAGCCCCAGATTTATGTTGCTGCATTTCTTCTGCTTTGTGTTCCTGGAACACCCAATAAAAGACACCAAAGAATGCCTCATCCGTCATGTGCTGGAACATGAAAAAACATAGGAGGAAATTCTATCAAAGTTAGAGTGGACATGGTCAAAGACATGGAGTTTCTGTGGCTTCAGTTTTGGGGGCAATGGTTAAAAAAAAAAAACAACAGAATCAATGGAAGAAAGATTTTCTAGAAAATACAGAGACAAACTGGAAAAAAGAGACAGGCAAAAAGGGGATGCATCAGAGATGAGAGAGAGAGAGAGAGACAGTAGAAATAGTATTGAGGGCCAGTGATGGGCCTCGCGGCCCTTGGATGCACCATCATTTTCTTGTATCTGATTTTCAGTGTGTTTTGGTGATGGTTTGCAATAAGGAATTACCAGTATGGTTTCTATCAAATTCATCATGATTTTTTTTTTTCATTGTCTGGTTTTCATCCAGAATATTTTAACGTCTTATTTTAAATAGTAAATGGTTCCAATGTAAAGACAGACAGCAGACACATCAGAGACAGGCAGATGGGTAGGGAAAGACATTGAGATAGGCATACAGAGAAAGATTAAGAGAGAGAGAGAGAGAGAGAGGTGGGGGGGGGGGGGGGGGGGGGGGGGATGGGGGGGAGGCACACACAGACAGAGAAACATGAGTCATAAAGTAAGCCAACTGCAAGAAAAATGTGTGTGGCCGTTTGCTAAGTAGTGACTCCTCTGCATAACTTCTGGCCCAAAATAGGGGATGGGTGTTTTCTAGGTGCTGGGCATTTGCTTGGGAATTACAAGGGATGTTACACTTACAGGATGCATAATTATGCAGTGCAGCTCGCCGCACACACATGCATGCATGCACACGCACACACACATATGCACACACGCACTCTCACTCTCACACACACACACACACACACACACACACACACACTTACACTTGTTCCGTCCATCCATCCAACTACCTGATGCAGAGTGATCACTAACTCAAACCCCTCCCATCCTTGTTCCTACCTACCCATTTATTCAGATAATTCTCCTCCTCCTTTCATATTTTTTTTTCAATTTCTTTAAATCCAAACTGAGATGAAACAACAGAATTGAATTGTTTTGATTTAATGGTTACAAAGATGATGTTTTAAATGAGAGGGGATATTATAATGGGGCAGGAATGGAAGAGAGAGAGAGAGAGAGAGAGAGAGAGAGAGAGAGTGAGGAGGGGCGCAAAAAGAGATACCATATTGACTGCAGCAGGAGAAGATGTACTAATTTGTAATAACTAACTATGGATGTCCAGATGGAATCCAAGGAGATGGAGGACAAGATGGAGTACATGCAGAACATGGGAGTGTTGGCTGCATGTCCTCCACTGACTGCACATTTGACCTGGCTGCTGCATCCCAACAACAGTCCACTGATTTCAGGCACCGAGGTGTTTCAGCCAACATGACACCTTGCAGACGCAGTAAAGGTGAGTTGTTGTTCCATAAAAATAGGCAGGCACTGTTTATAACCACTGTGTGTGTGTGTGTGTGTGTGTGTGTGTGTGTGTGTGTGTGGAAGATGGCTAGAGATGGGGTGGAGATGAATACTGTTACTGCATGAGTTATGTGGGAAACACATAAATATTGCTGGTGGCTCAGTGGTAAGCAGATACCGGAATGTTTACTACCAACCCACAGGAGGGTGAAGATGGCTTACAGAAGCATTTCAGACAACTAGCACTTTAACACAAGCATACCTCTTGTCAAGTGCTATGACTACTAAAGGGCTACAGGCTTGACACTCTCAATAAACTGGGTGATCATGAGTCAGTGTGAAACTGCAGCCAGCAGTCACTTTGTACTTGCACTCAAAGCTAATTCAAACCTGGTTGTGTAAAACTGATGTAAAGTACTGATGAAATTAATTATATAACAATCATATGGCTGTAGCAACATGTTTTCTTTGCTGTGCCAAAAGTGAGAGTGCTATGTCTGTCTTGTTCTTCCTCCTGTACTTGTAAAATAACATTACTGACTGTGGAGTGTGTTGAGGTTTGGTAAGTCATAAGGAGTTGAAGGTAGACCAAACCACATCCCCTAATATATATTACAAGTTTCAAGCCATCATCTATAGATCATGCCATTTATGTGGCACATTGCTCACATGTCAAATGTCTTATCTCAAATTCTCTATCAACACTTCTTTTCTGCAGTAGTTTCATGTTTGTAATGGTTTGCATTCTTAAGAAATGCACTATCATTATCATCATTATTAGTCTTTCCCATCAAGTTGCAAGCATTATGACTATGTTTGGCAAAAGTTAAAACTACTGTCAAATTGCCTATAATTAGTCTGTTGCTTTTCATGTTTCATGCAAGTGATGAATTGCTGTTTTCATCATTGGTGTGTGGGAGGTGGGGGATGTGTGTGTGTGTGTGTGTGTGTGTGTGTGTGTGTGTGTGTGTGTGTGTGTGTGTGTGTGTGTGTGTGAGTGAGGAGGAGGGGGGGGGGGACAGAGGGAAGTGTGTAGAGGTAGATGGATGCTGATATACATTGTGCTCTTTTCTTCTTTGGATAATCACAAGGACAGTCCAATTAAAAGTGTGTACTTTATTTACTAACAAAACTGTCTTACACCATTACAGGCTATGTGTCCAAGTTGCATCACCACCTCTTTCAAAAGTATGGAGAGAGCCCAGCTGCACTGAGAAGTTCCCTTCCAGAAAAAGTTCAGAGAAAAACCAGACCCCCTGACAGCACAACATGCCCATCCAAGCAAATGCGAGGCACTGGCTACTTACATGGCAAGATACTGTGATTGATTATACCAAAATGAACCTATGAAGACCTGGCTCAAGACCTGGCTGAGGGTGGATTTTGGTTTTAAAAACATTTACTTGATCCTCAGTTACTCTTACAGTCTGACAGCATTTGTGCTACTGCTGCTAAAATGATCATTATTTCACTGCATATGACCCTGGTGTGATAAATGAAAATTGTTCATAATTCATATCCTTGATGCTGGCTATTTTGTTAGAACACAATATATTGAAGGAATCAGACCAAATTACTTTGTGGGTTCCCATTGTTTTTATGTCTTCTATGATATTAAAACTCCTAATGGCAACAAACACTTCTTACCAAATGGTCAAAATTGTGACTGACAAAGCCTAACACAACACCTAGTTACTCCTGCACCTATGAACCAACCAGGCAATGTTGTTTACCTATTTTATGCAATTTTTGGTCCTCTCAAAGCACTCAATTTAGTGATGGCAATCATCCATGAATGAAAATGAAACTTGAAAGGAAAATTACAGTAGAAATAGCACTTAAAACACATTTCCAGTGGAAAGGAATTAGATGCATGATTGCTCTAAAAAAATCACCTTTGGCGCATCATGGGTTTCCCCAGCAGCAGCACAGTACTTTCAGGACTAGTAAGGCTTTTTCATTTTGACCCCTGCATGTTAAATACTGCAGCGCCCTTTACAGGGCTCAGGCAAAAAGGAAAAGCCCCATGAAAAGTGTCATTTCATCCATGAGATCCCCTCAATATATTTGAGTGACTTATTATGATCATGTCCTGTTCTGTTTCATCATCAGTCTCTAATGTAGTACTCAATGTTTACATTTTGATTCTGTGTTTGTATGTGTGTTGTTTTGTACAAACATTTTGATTTAATGTCTGTGTGTGTATTTTGTAATTTGGATAATTTGATCCTGTTTTCAACTTTTTCTACTTTTTTGCGCGCCTGATATGCCACTGCGCCTTATCTAAGGCTTTTACATTCCTTTTGTTCAAAACTTGGTGTTGTGCCTAATAGTAAGACAAAGAAGCGCCTTAAAGTCCCAAGAGTACAGAACCTTTTTTTTACTTTTTACAAACACACACACACACACAAACAGAAAGAAACTGCGGAAATCCCAAATTTCTCCACCATACAGAAGTCATCCTTTCTGATAAATCACTTAAAAAGGTGCGAGTCGCTTGCGTGTGTAAAGCTGACATTCACAGGCAAACAGATTTGGTAAACAAAATTTATTTAGGACATTTCAACTGAATCATAGCACCAAGATGCAAGCGTTATGGAGTGGAACACTTAGGTTCTATTCTTTCTTTTATTCCAATACCCAATTTATTTTTTTATCCAAAAATTCTTAAAGAGGACAAAAGGTGGAAAGGGGGCAGGGTGGGAGTAAGGAGAAAACATTTCTATCTGATGACAATGTTTTTCATACTGTTTAGCAGACAGAATAACCACCACATCAATCTTCTTCATGAGTGAGCA
>JADBJO010031410.1:0-16785 GCA_016801955.1 Conus betulinus | reverse complement strand
CTAAACAGAAAAAGGCTAGCAGCAGGGCCCATGTGCGCGACAAACGCGCACTCAGAAAATGATAAGATCTGATTTTACGTTACACTGGTTAACTCCCTGGACAGCAACACATGAATGAAATATTTACAGGTCAAAAAAAAAAAAAAAAAAAAATCAATCACTAATGCCCAAGTTTCGGTGGGATTGAAAATATGTTAAGAATGGTAAGACAGCCTGCCAAACAAAAAAAAAAAAAAGAAAAAAAAAAAAAAGAAAAACCCAAAAAGTTAATACTTTGCCCTTTTCTATTTCAATATCCAAACGTAATGAATCCATTGAAGCTGCCATAAAATAATGAACTGCAATCAGGTAGCATCCGTGACAACATGATCTGGGAAAAAGGGGGGGGGGGGGGGAGAAAATCAGTGAATAGTTACCAAGCATTTTTCTTTTCTTTTTTTAAACTACAGAACATTGTGATCAGGGGGTGGGGGTGGGGGGGGGACAAGTGATCAGTAATACCAGACAAACAGATCTGGAGGGGAGGGTGGAATGGGAGGAGGAGGGTGGGGAGGGTGAGCTGTAGCAAATGATGCGGACACAAGAACGAGGAGGAGAAGATCATCAAATTTCACAGATCCACCCTCTGAAATGTTGAACACAATGCAAACCTACAACTAATAGTCTCAGTTCATTTCACCTTACTTGATTTCACAAGTATCATGCTTAAAAAAATAATTTAAAAAAAAAGCAAGCACGTCTCTTTTAAAAACATAACTACACCTATCTTGTTTTTAAAAAAAAAAAGCAAACAATTCTCTTTTATGACATATTTATGATTATAAAAAAGCAAAACAAACACAAACAAAAAAAAAAAAAACCCAGAGCATTCTTTGTTATTTTCAGCACAGGCTTTCTCCATTAGGTTTCCAGCTGACAATTTCATCTGAAAAGTCTCCAACAATGACAGTACTACTACACACTTTTTGTCTTTGGTTCGAGGAAGGGGGTAGAGGGGGAGAACCCCCCCCCCCCCCCCTATGATATAGTCAGAGGATGGATAAAACAGGAGAAAGGGGGACTTTCTGGTCGCAGGGCTTCAATCACCATCCGACCATTGCTGTATACTGTACACCCCCCCCCACCCACCCCGAATATTACAAACAGGTTTCATCCTTCCTAGTACATTACATGGGGATTAATAAATCCATGGATAATGATATATGGCAGTTGTTGTTTCTTTCTTTATTTCTTCTTTTTTTTTTGGAAATTGCTGTGTGTCCTTTCACTCACAAAGCATGGATACCTTTCACTGCTTCCAGTTTCTGTAGGATGAGAAGTCGAGGTACATCTTTCACCGGGTCATCCAGCGTATTGTGATAAAATAAAAAGGAGGGGGAGAAAAAAAAACAGAAAAAAAAAAAAAAAAAACGAAGGACGGAAAACCCTCTCCAGAAAAATGCAAAAAATTGCAAGTCCAGGGAACTCTCAACCCGTGTAACCACTATCCAAATACATGCAAACTTTATGCTCAATCTACATCAAACACAAACCTAAAACGGGGATGAATAAGACAAAAAAGGAAGAATGAATAAAAAAAGGGAAAAAAAACAAAAACAAAAAAGAAAAGCAAAAAGAAGAAAAATCTACCTCCACCCCCCCCCCCCACCCCCCCCTCTCCCAACCTCCAGTTCTGGCCTTCTACACACAGATACACAATCACCCCCTCTCCCACCTCCGTTCTGCCTTCTAAACAGATACATTATCTGTCGAAAATCTTTACGGAAACATGACTTGAACAAGCATACAGATTTCTGAGCAAAAGTTCATCTTCATTTTGCAAAATCTTTAATCCGATTCCCATACCTCCTCTCCCCCACCTGTTTTTTTCCTTTTGCTGTGTTCAAAAGCAGCCAGAGGGGAGAGAGAAGACAGGGGCCCGGGAGGAGGAGTACGGAGGATTGGGGGGTGGGGCGGGGGGGGGAAGCAAAAACAGTGGAGAGCTAATATGAAGACCGTTAAAGAGAACTATATTCCAAAGCTTAACTAAAAACTTCTCACCGTCGAGAAATCAAACCCACACTGACTCACTGACCAACGAAAAGTACGTTCTATTGACACGGACTGCTTTTATTCTCACATGACCTGATAATTAGAAAAAGTGGGGTGGCGATTTCAAACTATACAATACATTCAATGCCACCCCGCACACATAGTAGCAGTGCGCAGAGATCATCACAGATGAGGATAATACATGTGTAATTATACTGTCTCGAGGTTACACAAAGTGACTGCCCAGCTGCAAACGTGCACATTTCCCTTCATGCAACACTATGGCTCACGTGTGATGCAAGTGACATTTTGCAGGTCGAGTGACAAATATGATGCATTCTACCGAGAGGAGACACCATACTGGAGCAGACAAATAACACAAAGAATGAAAGCTCTGCACATGCCAGAAGCGCAAAGTAAGAGTCATTGAAAATACGAGCCGGTCTCTTTTGAGCAGAAAGCGTTCAAACCGCCCAGATTTGATGATCTGTAATGGTAGATAGGGAAGCCAGGTAGACAGACACCGGGTCTGCAGAGCACTGCAGCCGCCAGTAGGCTCATCTATCGCCTTGCATTCTTATTATTTCGGCGAAGACAATCATTCGTCCCAGTCTCAAGCAAAGAAAGCACATGTGTATTTAGGTGAGAACTTTAAAGTCTGAATTGTATACTGAATAGACTACAACATGTTTGACAAATGAAGAGAACAAAGCACGCAAAGAAGATGCACAGTTTTCCCTATCAGTTTGTGACAGTATTGTTTCGGATGTGCCTCTGGACACCGGAGATGGTGAAATTACGTATTTGTTCAGTACACAGCAAAAGCCAATCCAACTCACACGCACGAGCTGTGTCGATACACGAACACGACATAACACGTGTGTAAACACAGAAAAAGAGCGGGGAAAAACGGTTTCGTGAGAAATGTGAGAATTAGAAAGAAATCATAGAATTAAGAGGCCATGATGATATGTTTTAGTGAAAAAAAGTGACATTCAAAATAATGCTCAAATGAAATTACAACCGCAAAAAATCATATGTCAAGTGTGAATTACTTAGAGACTAGAACGGGCAACTGTTCATTTAGTTGTTATTTTGTTCTAACAAAGGACAGTAGGCGGGATAATCTCAGGAAACACAGAGCCAAAAATCATCGAGGAAAGATTAAACACCGCCAAATGATGAAGAGACAAAATGTCAAATTGGGTAAAGAGCGACACGGAATTCATCCAGACGAGCACAGTGTCTGAGTTTAAGCCGAGATAAGAGTACTCCGTGGTCTTGCCAACTTTGGTTCGTTGCGGCACCAATATACAAACCAGGAGAAGCAACAGTATCTTCATGATGTTAGTGCAGAAGACGTTAACAGCCAAAATCTACTCCTTTGCAATGACTGGTTCTCAAAGTCATTTACCTGAAAGTACAGGGGCAGAAAAGTATCCGACTTTTTCTTCCTGTGGCTGGAAAAGCTTTATGTCCACAATTGAAACTTTAAAACGGTTCTTTAAGTAACCAATTTTTGCGATTCCCGTGTTTGGAAAAAAAAACAAACTCTTATCAGGTGCTTTGGATATATATAAAAAAAAGAAATCTATGCACCAACCAAAAAGTCTTTCATTACAAAGATCTTCATGGCACAAAGGGTGACCTGAGTGGACCCTTTTTTTTTACCTAAATAGGACCAGATGAGAATATTACACACTGCTTTCCAATGATGTATGTGCATATAATTACGGGGAAACTGCCGTAACCAGTGGGCTGGCACAATAAATTCTGACCGGCGTCATTAGATGAGTATAACCAAAGGTTGAATGACGATTTTGCAATTTTTGTTAATGCTTTTTGTCATCCGACAGGACAACCCCCCTCTCCTTTTAATTCCGCACCGCGAACTGCTTGCATACAAAACAACAGAACAAACCAAGTCAAGGTGTTCCCTGTCAAACTAAGGACTAACACACGCGCAAAATGAATAATAATGTATATTAAACAAAGTACAGTGTAAGTAGGTTCCGTTTACTTCACGACTCTAGTCTGTCGCTTGCTTACCAACAGATCCCTGGCGTACCTAAGCGTATAGTGGAAGCATTTTCCCAAACAACTCTCCCCTCTGACCAACTTTACTGAAAAAAACATGTTCTAAACACGAAGACGGCGCCACCACCGGCCGCATATCTTCCGTCGCCTGTACATTTAAATGCACTCTGAGCACATCTGTGAGAATCCTGCAGGACTGCAAAAATCATCTAACTGTCCCTGATATTCTGAGGTTATTTATTGCCCCAAGGGGAGCATTTGTAAGAGATGACAGTTTCAAACCAGCCCGGGTACACTCGCATAATAGCTAGCTAAACTGACCACGAGAATACCATTTAGACTCACGGCACCAATCGATTACAGTACGCACAAGGTTCTCTGTACAGATATGAGTAACTTATCTCATGATGACCCAAACATGCACAAATGTCAAGGATCCCTGATTCATTAAAAGGTATTTTCTTTTTGATGGCCACATAAGAGCAGACGCACCCAGCATGTCACCCTACCCACACTGGGCAGAATGTAAACATATCCACTGTCTACCTCCGCAGATGTGGTGGCAGGAATCGGTCGCAAAGCAGAACAGTATTAAAGATGTTAGTACATTGGAACTTTACGTAAAGTAAGCTTCTGTAAAACACTTGTCTTCTACCACTAGTTGCAGCGGTGGCGGTCTTGCTGGGAACAGAGGGACACCATTCCATTCCATGTGATACAGACAGGATCCAGACAGGACATGAAAATGCCCTTAAAAAAAGAACACTAGCGATTGAGATATTTCATTTGATGCAAATCCATTTGCTGCTTAAAGAAAAAAAGAAGAAAAAGTATTGGGAACATTAAAAGAAAAAAAAAAACGTCACTATATTGTACTGGAAATCAGTTAAGTATGGGGGACGAGTAACAGCTAGTAACTGCAGTTCCCCTTTTCGCTGACAATTCCACTTGTATCCCTTGATGAATTATTCCCACGCAACAGAATTCTGATTACAGCTGGCCACGCTTTGTAAAGGAAACCCTAACTGTATTCTTTTTAGGAGATCAGAAATGGAACTGAGAATGATTTTTAAAAAAAAACACACACAAATAATTCAGTTACACAGTTTTCTGTTGCGTGATTATGATTTCAAGCTAAGACTAAGAGATCATGAGCAAAGAAATTTTTCATATGAACGACATTCCTTCTTGTTGGATGTTGTGTGTGAACTTCCCTAAACCTCGCAGCAACAGGTTTACGTGGTTTCATCTATGAATATTATGACTATTGATATAAGTGAAAACTGACAAACGTGAAAAATATAAAGTCTTCTCAGTGAAGAGCACTTCCACTTCCACACACAATCACTGAAACTAAAGATTAGTGTTCAGTACCACCAATTACGTGCTCTTAAAAGAGATCCAGTGAATATGCAATGCAGTGTCTCTTTCAAAATTGAACGAATAAAAATGTGTTTTTTAAAAATCTGCAGACACACACGATTCTCAAGGCTGATCTGGCGGTGGGGCAAATTGTAAAAAAAAAAAAAATCACAAATGTGTCTCTATCACATGCTAATCTTTTTGTCTAGTATCCTCTTAAGGTGAACAGACGCCAAGTTGTGTAAGCATGGGAGTCTATGATGAGGACTGATAATCTGTGTTTCAGGCTATGTTAGCACACTACAGAGAGTGGCAAACCTAAGTTAGATACATCCATTTGACACTATAAACTGCCTGAATATCAGTTGTCTAGCTGAAGAGTTTACAAGAAAGTGAAAGAATAAGAATGAAAATTATGCCTCTACTAAAAGGGGGCTAATAAAAGAGATGAGATGACAGGTCAAGGGTTAAACCTCAAACTCACATGTGACTATCAAGGGGGTGGGGTGGTGGTGGGTGGAATAGGTTGGGGGGGGGGGCAGGAGAATGAGAATAGAGAGAGGAGAGAGAGAGAGAGAGAGAGAGACGGACTGAGAGAGAGAGAGGAGAGAGAGAGAGAGGAGAGAGAGACGAGAGAATTTCACTGTGAAAGAACTCTAAAATAATCATGCGCACTTTTCTAGAAATTGAGCTAGCCATTCACAATCAGTTTTTTTTCTTTTGATAATGGCTCCTGCCATGCTGGACACTCGGTGCTCCAAGAGGTGAGTCACATTCCTCAACGAGATCAATCCACATCCCTGCAGTCTCCCCCCCCTGCAGGTGCAGAGGCTTTACCATCTGTTACCAGTGGCAACAAGCACTTCGGTTTTTTTGCATCGGCAGAACTTCCAAAAGTCAGCACAGCCGTCTCTTTGTGGAGCCTGACCCAGTCTGAAAGCTGGACATTTGTGTGTTTCTGTTTGAGCTTTACCAGCACGACATAATCTCACATGAATGAAAGCACTCCTGCAAAGTGTGAAGTTCCAGTCTTGGACTTGTGTCAGTAGCAAAATGAAAACAAAACGAAGGAACAACCAACCAACAAACAAACACTTGGCGATGTGTGAAACACACAGCAGTGGGTAGAGTCAATGCAACGAATGACAGATCAGTGCTCACGTGCCCACAGCGCTAACCACTATTACAATAATCTGGGAGGTTGCAAGAGCTCCAGTACCTCTTTTTTACTCACTGACAAGCAGCGTTCAGAAGAAGCGACCCGCGGCTTTCCCCTGCTACGCCTGGACACTACGAAGTTGAAAGCTCCTAACGTTCTCGCGCAGAACAGACTCCGTTAGTTGTAAGAGAGACTAGCCTATACAATGAAAAATAAGCACAGATGAGGAGTACGAAGCTCTGTCACATAGTTGCAGAGAACTCGCCAGGTAGCTCAGGGATTCAACATCATACACGCAAAAAATAAAGTCACCAGAGGGAGTACGAAGGCTGTTCACCATAGTTGACAGGATCACCGCGCATGGTAGCGTCGGGATTCAACATCATACCACGCATTCACGCAGGTGACATACAACACACGCACACACACACTCTCTCTCTCAGAACAGGCCACGTACTCAGGCCTGCCGGACAGACAGAGGAGCGGAGAAAAACAGACAACAGCATAGAGAGGAAGCGTGATAACTCATGGCCCGTGGCCACTGAGTTCTACCGAGTGAGTCCCTGGCAATGACCAGAACCATGAGTGCAAGTGGCCGTACAATATCTGCCAGGGGTTCTGGGCACGACCCGGTTTAGTCGCAAACCCGTTGTCAATACAACCTGCAGACCCACCACCAGCAACTGATTCACCGGACAGCTGAGGGAACTGTTTAACACAATGCCGTGTGACCTAAGAGAGGAAGAGAGGATCAGGGTACGGGACAGAGACAGACAGCCGAGAGAGAGAGGGGGAGAATATGTTGATCGAGGCTAGGAGAGAGCAGGTTTGGTGAACTACGAGAATGGGAGAGAGCGACGATGGATGAGGAGAGGTGTGAAGGAAGGCGAGCAGCAGTGGAAATAGGTATGGACTACCGGATATGTTGCCTGTCATCAATATTTTTTCTCTAACACAATTTCATGTAACAGGATTTTTTTTTTTTTTTGCCACACATCCACACACACACACACACACTCACACCAGCCCACACACCGAGAGGCCACATTCGAATCTCATCAGTTAGAACGAGCAGGAACGAGTGGGCTCCAGCTTCTATCCCAACGTACCACCTTACTTCCAAGCGCCCAAACACAAAAACGCTCATATGAGTGGAGACAGACACGTTTAAATTACATCTGCAACCCGCGTGGACTGGGAAAACCCCTAGTTTATTGCCGAAAGAACCTGCCCTAAGTATATGTGGCACTAAACGCATCAGGCTGCCAGTATGAGGCAGGCGAAGCGAGAGGCATCCGTCGACTAGTACACCGAGCCGTACCCGGACGCTACCTCTGTAGCCGTGGGAGCCCACAAGCGCTGGCATTGAAAGAACCCCACCAGAATCCCCCACCACTCAAATTTTGAGCTGTGAAGCGGACGCAGCAAGGGAGAGTACAACAGGTGTATAAGCATGGACAACAAAGTTACCAATCTGGTCCCACTGATACCACCCTGCTCCACGTACGATTGGCACATAACTTGCACACCAGATCAGCTATGTCCGCTCAGATGCGATACTGAAACAGTGGTGAGGAAAACGTGGAACACGGAAAACTTCAGCCCTCATCTCAGATGAGAGTCTGGCGTACAGTTCATGAAAAGGCAAATCACACCATATGTTTCACCCCCCGCCGCACCCCTTCTCCCCAGCTTCACTGAGAGCTGACACATTCCTCACAACCACATGTATATACGACAAGATGTCGCTAGCTAAAATTCATAAACAATAGCTTAGCAGATTGACCTTGCCTACCAAAAACTAGGCTCTGCTGAGGGCACTTGGGAGTGGAGGGGGAGGAGGAGAGGATTGGGGAAGGGAGGAGGGGAGGAACACAGTTGCACTCATCCATGATATGGGGGGCTCGGGAAGTGTTCTTTTCTGACTACCAGTGTTTCAGTTAAAGATAGGCGTGTAATGCATGTGCGTGAGCAAAGGGTTGATGGTATGGACATAAAGAGGTGGTGCGTGCGTTGTCGCAATTCTAAAGGCCTGCACAGGCTCATGCAAACACAAACCCACACACATAAATTGACCTGCCACACACACCGACACACACACCCACACAAACACACGGCGTGCAATATCACAACACACCCCACCAACACACTGCAATACAGGGCAAAACAGGACCCAAACATCATTTAGAACACCACACACTCACACACAGCAACTCAAACACATAACGGCATACACTGGATTGCAACCCACACATCATGGGACCCAACCAAGTTTAGAATACCATCCCACACACGCACACATAGATGATAGTGCAAAGGGTCTGCTGCCCGAGTGCACTGGGCTAATGTGGGCAGATAACATTATCTGCTAAGTAGTCACATAGTCACATACCATGAGACGATCGTCGCCTTAACCGCCTTTCATTTCAGTAAATACAGGAATGATCGGCAGGGAACAACAAACCTGTAAACGAATAAGAAAGAAGGCGTAGACTTGTGGCTCCCACGCGAGACGATAAACAAAAACCTAGCCATATACATCAAGAGGAATGCTGCTTACGCATCCGGAATTCACCAGCAGACATGGGGACGCGCACAGAGCACACATGAGCAAACAAAGAAACATCCACAAGCAAGGATTGTCTCCAGGCTGGTTATATACCCTTGCACGGAAAACCTCTACACAGCATCGAGTCATTTATGTGAGTTACCCATCAATGCAAATCCTGTAAAGTGTGATCTCGAAAACCTAGCACGTGGGATGTCTGTGTACCACGGACCAGTCTGTGCGCCCTTAAGGGCGTAGTGAGGACACTATCTCTTTGTGAAACTGAAACTTGTAGCCCTTCTTTGATATGTTGTTCATCTGCTGCGCGGAACGCAACTGACGCATAATTCACTTTTACTAACGGACCACTAATGACTTGGCCCTTCAGGCCCAACCTGCCCTCATAGTATGAACATTACTTTCAACACCCCCTGACCTTACATTAGCATGTTAATTCCCTTGCTTTGGCATTCTACACCTCTGCAGGACTGGAGGACCGATGCCCCGCACAGGCCGATCAAGACATTCACTAAAATATTGCGAAGAAGACGAATTTCTGGAGTTTCCATATGCTTGTTCACTTGGGCGGATTGTTTCCCAGAATCCTGAAAAATGATCCACCGACACCTGGGGCCTTCAACACGAATGTAGACAGGTAGGGACGCCCACGCCAACCATTGACTGAAAGATAACTGGCACAAGGGGTCAGAAGGAGCGGAGTTCAGTCCGCGCTGAATATGGAGTGTTTTCACTCGTTATAGCGTGCCGAGTGGCCAGCCTTGTGAATGACCAAAGAATGGGGCATCAGCATCACACAGTTATTTTCACAAAGTTTTATGAAGCACCCCCCCAAAGATTGGGTGCTTCATGAACATTCCAGATATTCAATCATTGGGAAATGTCATTGACAGCAGAAAAGGATGAGTCGTCTGTTACAAGTACGAGCAAAAATGGGTCAAATGTTTTTGTACTCTGAAACAACCCTTCGATGTTAAGGAAACGTGGCTTGGTTCTTTTAAACCACTCAGCACTCTATGATCCTTATATATACTGGGGGCGGATTTTCTCGAGCACGGGGAAAAGAAGAAATCACGATGCACCCCTCCTTTCCCAAGCAATCAGATATACAAATCTAACAATGCTGGGCGTACCTCACCATTGATGATAAATGACAGAGGCAGGGGAGGATCGGGCGGGGGGTAGACCCCCCCTTGACACACACCAGGCTCATCAAATGCAGATCACCACATTCTCCTTTGTAAAAACGGACAGCACGTCCTCTGCTAAATACCCATTGTGGAACACACACATCTGTAATGGCTTCAAACAGACGTAGGTATTTTATTAGAAAAAAAAAGACCCACATCAAACCATACACACCTCCAATGACGATTTATGTTGTCTCATTTTCTGTCCTATTCCTCTGTACACCCCCCCCCCCCCCTCCCCCCCGCCCGCCCCCCAGGCCCTCCCCCCCCCCCCGACCCACCCCACCGCCCGCCCCCCTCACCCCCCAACCCACGCCCCCCCCCTCCCCCCCGCCGCCCCCCTCCCCCCCTCGCCCAACGCCCCCCGCCACCCCCCCCCCCCCCCCCCCCCCCCACCCACCCACACCCCCCCCGCCCCCCGCCCCCGCCCTCTCCCCCCCCTCCCCCCCCCTCCCACCGCCGCGCCCCCCGCGCGCTCACTCATCCCACTCCCCCCCGCCCTCCCCCACACCCTCTCCTACAGCGCCAAGCCTCCCCCTACCCCCACCCCCCCCCCCCCCCCTCCCCCACCCCCCCCCCACCCCCCCCCCCACCCCCAGCCCGACCCCCCCCACCCCACCTCCCCCCCCCCCCCCCTCCCCCCCCGCCCTCCCCCCCGCACCCCCCATTCCCCCCCCTCCGCCACCCCCCTCACCCCCCCTCGCCCCCCCCACCCGAACCCCCCCCCCCCCCCTGTCCCCCCCCCTCCCCCACCCCCCCCCCCCCCCCCCCCCCCACAGCCTGCCCCCCCCCGACCCTCCACACCCCCCCCCAACCCTTCCGCCCGCCCCACCCCCCGCCAACCCCCCCGCGCCCCACACACCCCCCCCACTCCCCCACCCACCTACCGCCCCCTTCCCCCGACCCCCGCCCCCACACCACCCCCCCCCCCCCCCCCCTCCTCCCCCCCCCCCCCCCGCCCCCCCCCCCTGAGGACCCCCCCCCCCGCCACCCGCCCCCACCTCCCACCCCCCCCCCCCACACGCCCCCCCCCAACCCCCCCCCTCATCCCCCACCCCACCCCCGCCTCCCCTGTTCTTTTGTTTTTGAAGTAATATAATCGTTTGCCAAAAGTCATTGAAACGTAATTGACGGAAGATTGTTAGCTAAAACTTGTGGGTCACCCCCGGCGGGACCTACTCATTGTTCACAGCACCACACACACACCACAGTCAACAGCACACAAACACACACGTACACACACCAACACGCACATGTACACAAACACAACACACAAAAACACAAACACACACACAACACCATCACACACGCACACACAGACACAGATCACAGCACCACATGCTCGAGGCAAACAGGGCGCCAATACTTTTAAAAGGAAAAAATCAACATTGCTATGACTTGACAACCTGACTCATGCTGCGGTCTTGAAGTTGAGCTAGAAGGATCAAAAAAACGAAGCATGAAAAAAACAAAGGTGAAGGTCTGATGCACTATTTGCTCTCTGTCTTGCGAATGCAGATGATACTCTTTCTAATGATGTCAGAATTCCTGAATTCAAACAACAGCCATTACCCTAATTGAGCATGCCAAAATGCCATCAGCTTTGGATGCCACACAAAAAACTACAGTAGCCAAGGGAGTCAATCATCCTCGGGCCCTGAACTGGTTGCTCCCTTGGACATATATTTATTTCCGCCAATAGCATTCAACTCAAATCAGTAATACAAATGGAATGTACTTTTAAAGATTCTAGGAAAAGCCTCAAAAATACGAGCTTTGTAACTAAATGCGAACGGGGATTCGTTTAGATGGAACATCAAGTCTCTAAGGGAAAGTTTTACTGTACAACCACAAAACATCACAAAATGGATGTTAATCAGTAAATAGCATTTTCTTACGAATCTGTTAGAACTTTAAGCATTCCTGTCGTTAATCTTGACCTGTAGTCAAACATACTCTCTCAAACGTGACCCTTGACTCAAACAATATCAAATTAAAACTCTCTGGCCTTTTCCAAGACAAACTCCCTCTTCCAAACTGGGCACAAAACAACACCCACAAAAGTTCTTTTCAGTGAATGCAACTCCTGAAATCTCACTGCCTGGATCCCACCCGCCACCTAACAAATATGTATCACTTCAGACAACAGTAAACCCTGAGCAACAGTCAGAATACCAAACTAATGGCTTTCTGTATACATTGTGTTTATATTCATTCTAGCATGGTCTATTTCTCGCAACAACAATAAGTAAAAGAAGATGTTTTTCCGGATGTTCGACTTAATCATGATTCGTGCCGTCTGTGTCGGGGTGTTTTTTGTTTTTCTGCTTTTGTTTTTCAACATGTACCAAGTTCCCAAAACTTTCCAACTGCCCTCAAGTAAACTTTATTTCTCCCGACCTTTCACAACCCCCACCCGCGGACCCCCCTGCCGAAACAAGCTGCAGTGTTTGTCCCAATTCCCCAGACTCTAACACTATTCTCTGCCTCACCAGGGACCCTTGTTATTAAAGCTGGAATTACAACCCTGCAGCCCAGCTTCCAGGCCGCTAATGAATACAATTCTCTACCACACCCACGCCTAGTAATGAGTGAAACGAATTACTTCAGCTGTGAATCAGTCTGCAGATTCCGTGGCATGGGACGGTTAGTTAGCTGATAGACTCATTCACTGGCAAGGCACATCTCACATTCTAAGTAGGATCAGTCTGCAGGGTCTATAGTCTATGCACGGATTTTTCATTGCAAGACAAAGACATCTCCACATTCCTACAGTATGTATCGGTCTGCAGTCTCATAGTCTAGCAGATTTCATTCATTTGGCAGACATCTCACAACTTTCAGGGTATGATTCAGTCTGCAGTCTATAGTCTACAGCGTCTGTTGTATCATGTCCCCACTTCTCTCTATGCTCAGTTTCGACAACATGCGTGAATGAATTTTCAGGTTCGGATAGATGTGCAGTTACGTTTACATGCAAATGACATATATCTGGATACTTCCTTGTTCAGTGCAATGGACAATACACCGACTTGTTCGCGTGCGATCTCAGCCTTTGAAAGACTACCAAGTCAGGACTTATCCACTTAAGCGTGATCCTAGGCTGGTCATGTAACCACATAATCTTAAAGGCCAACTACATCATCATCGGCACGGGATTGACTTGGAACAAATGGACACTTGATGCATGGCAAATTATACATCAGGCGTCTTCAAAACAAACTTTTAGACAACCATATTGTAACACCACAACAAACATAAACGGGAATTTTAAAACATCAAAACCGCTAAAACAAAAACACTATCGAAGCCAAAATCAAAACAATGCCTTTAGATTATAAACCTAACACCCCTAATCCAGGCATTAAGGACATTAGTGTGCAAGAGATACAGCAAAAGAAGAAAAAAAAAAGCTACTGCTAGATGATTATAGAGTAACATCATGTAACCGTGATTTTCTGACTTAGAAAAACACAACTTTTCAAACCTATGTCAACAGCACATGAAAAACTGCAGCAATTAGACAATATAACATACACTAGCACAAAACCCCACAACCCATCAGTGTCATATAAATTTATGCAGTTATGCAAGCAAACGTGCATACACGAAATGTGGTGTTTGTTTGTGTGTGTGTGTGTAGTGTGTGCTGGTGTGGGTGAGTGTTGTGGTGTGTGGCTGGCAATGTGGCTGCATGCGTATATGCTCTGTGTAACACATGTGTATGTGAATGTGTTGTACTTGTAAAATTATTCTGAGTTAAAGTGTGTGGTGCTGTGTGTGTGTGTTGTGTGTGTTGTGTGTGTGTGTGTTGAGTGGTGAGTGTGTGTGTGTGTGCGAAGTGTGCATGATGTGTGTGTGGAGACAGAGAGACAGACAGAGAGACAGGGACAGACAAACAGCAGAGATACAGAGACAGGAGAGCGACAGAGGAAAAGGAGGAGAGAGAGGAGAGAGAGAGAGAGAGAGTGTGTTGTGCTGTGTGCGTGTGTGTGTGTGTGCTTTGTGGGTATGTGTGGTGTGTCTGCATAGGTATGTGTGTGTGCCATGTTACCCGTGTGTGTGTGTGTGGGTGTGTGTGTGTGTGTGTTGTTGTGTGTGTGTGTGGTGTGTGTGTGTGTGTTTGTGTGTGTGTGTGTGGTGTGTGTGCCGCATGTGGCACAAATATAATACATTTGTAAATACACTGTCTCTGTTATGTGTTATACTTGCAGCCATACATATATGCACCTAACACACACACACACCAGATGACACACACACACAACACACACACACACACACACACACACACACGCAAAGCGCAGTAATGATTCAAGGGTCAAGTCCATTTAAATGACCACAAACAAATATCAACCGGAAAAAAAACTGAGCGTGTTCAAATCAAACTCTGAGGGAAAGAGGAAACAAACACCCTGATCTGAGTGACAAAACTGACTGTTGTCTTTCCATACTCAATAGGCAATAACTAACGTAAGGGCAACCAAAGCCATACGTAATGAGCAACACTTTCCCTCAACTGAGTTCTGCCCAACAACATAAAAGTTTAATTGTCAGGGACCACACCTAATGACATGGATGATGCTGACAGAGGCCTGCCTCATGATGTGCTGACATTATGCAACAGCATGGGTGGCCACGTACAGGATATTGATCGGCTGCAAAGACCACTAATTTCTACCAAGCATCTGATCAGTCTGTACTGTCTCCTGCACAAAGGAGCCAGACGGATTAGTTTTGTCTTGTGGTTGTCTTCTTCCCGCAATTCCGTCTTTTGCAATGTACCCATCTGCCCTCCCGTTTCTTTCTCTTGTTGTTTGTGGTTGGTATATCTTTTACTGGTCCGTCTTGACAAATGTATGAGTGAGGTGATGGTGAGTGAGTGTGTGTGGGGTGTGTTGTGTGTTGTGGTGTGTGTGTGTGTGTGTGGGGTTGTGTGTGTGTGTGTGTGTTTGTGGTTTGTGTGTGTGTGGTGAGCCAGTGAGCAAGAGACAGAGCGAGTGACAGATCAGAGAGAGAGAGAGACTCAAGACTCGAGAGACTCAAAAACTTTATTATCTTCAAGGATAAAGATTTTAGGCAATGCTCTATTCTTCCAATCTGCCCTTGCTATTCTACACATTCAAAAACTAGCAAACTTCACATATTAATAATGGCAGAAATAATGAGAATATAGCAAAGCATTATCATAATAACAATAAGGAATAACAAACTGACTAAGTTTATGGGAGGTATCACAACACAGCAGTTAACTTCTCGTTACTTTTAGCTTTATTCGTATGCTGTACTGGCACTGCACAGTCATTGGAATGCACTCACACCTCACAGACTGGGGCTGTCACTCACTCATTAGGTTTTAAAGCATAAAACATAGTTGTACATGGATTTTAGTCATTTTGACTCTCTTTCCGATTTATTAACTATCATGATTTGACTAAAGTCTCTTTCTTCTTCAGAACATGTGAAGAATTACACGTTGTCAAATGCTTACATTCTTATAATACAAAAATATATCTTACCGAGAGTATAATACCCCCAACCGACTGTACTGGGTTTTTTTTCATACTTACATCCACTGGCATTCTGCACAGTTTGACAGCAGAGTAAGTAAGTAACTAGCTACTCACTGCTGATCTGTTAACAATTACTGCTCTCTAAACAATTTCAGCAATACAGAATAATGAATTGATGAAAAAAAAAAAAAAAAATCCATAGAAGACACATAGGTCTTCAGTGTACTCAACAGAAAAACAAAACAGCTTTCAGCTGAGCCATATTCTCATACTGAACAGTCTTGAAATTTAACAATGTAATGTTTATGAAAGATATTCAGTATGGTACAAATAAATTCAGTATCAATATATATTTAATTGAATAGTGACAGTGATAAACTGGGCATGGCAAATATAATAATGTAACAGGAACACAAACCCAGGAGCTGAACCAGGAAAAAGGGATGGTGATAGATTTACTTATATCAAAGTCAAACTTCACACACCACACACACACACACACACACACACACACACACACACACACACACACTACCCATTCTGTGCACATTGTTTTCCGCCCAGCTGACCATGGTTTACAAATCAGGGTTGTCATCTTGTCAGAATCAACTGCTTACACGTTACAGGGTTCTTATTTTCAACAAAAATCTTTTTTTTTTACAGCCACCAGCAACAAGTGGCCAACACTCTCAGTTGGTCTGGACCCATGTGTGAAAGATTCGTTATCTATCTTTTGACGTTTGAGAGGTTCCAGTCCTTTGCCTGAGGTATCTGACCTCAGGGTCGAAACCCTGCGGAGTGTGGGATGGTAAGCGGGAGGGGCTGGAAATACAAACTTCAGACTTACTCCATCAACCATGTCAGACCACAGAAACTTGCTGCCTAAGCGTCACTTCCAGCGCCCACCTTCCAGTCTGCTTCTTCACC
>JADBJO010031409.1:0-16785 GCA_016801955.1 Conus betulinus | reverse complement strand
GAGAGAGCGAGAGAGAGAGAGAGAGCGACAGACATCCAGAGCAGGGAGAGAAGAGACAGGAGAGGGGATAGACCGAGACAGACGAGCGAGATAGATGAAGATAGATTAAGCGAGCAGAGAGAACTAGTGCAAGCCCTTAACCAGGAGCAGGAAGAAAACGCTCAATGAACCAAAAAGACCTGGTGTTTCCACATAGGCGGACTACAACCTGCAAGATAAATGGCTAGTTAAGTTATGTTTCCATGACAAACCGTTTCAAGCATGCTGTTTTCACCATTTGCCTCACAGACACACCATCAGCTGCACGCATTGCGCACGCACGCACGCCCCGCGGCACACCCACACACACACACACACCACCACACCACATATATATTATTATCATAATATATATATCTATATAATATAGATATAGATATATATATATATATATATATATACAACACGCACACACTCAATGTGAATCATGAAGCGGACATGCAACAGAAACTGACACAGCTCAGCACCGTGTCCCTCTGGTAACAAGGTCTGTGAAGACCAGTCTGAATGGACAGACACAGCATGAATACAGCTACACAACACCACCAGCATTGCTGAAGCACAGAATACGTCCTTAAGACTTTCTGTTGGACTGCCTGTCTGGAAGACCCAGGTCGTGAAAGAAGTCACTCTTACGGGTCATCAAGGTCAGCTCCATGCTTTCAGTCCTGCTGGAGGTCACAGATGGGAGTGTCAGTTTATACTCAGGTGTACACTCTGACTATGTCGTTGCGTTTCCAGATAAACGAATGCAGAAGCATGCTGTGTCAGATATTCAGAACATTACAGTACCATCAGAGAAAAACCAGAATAAGGCAGTGTGCATTCGAAGGTACCCTGTCCACTACAGCATGACAGACACTGTCATTCGCTGAAGGTGGGGATGTGTATAGAAATTATGGATATGGTATCGTGGTGATCTGTGGAGAGGCGTCATCTCATTGTGATGGCTTTTCTGCGTTGAAGCGGTCTGAAAAGGCGGCATCTGGAACTGCAACGCCTGGATTTGTCTCTTGACTGTGGTCAGTGATAATCTGAGTGCTGGGCTACAAGCACCCTCTCCGTCACTCTCATCTTCCTCTCTCTCTCTCTCTCTCTCTCTCTCTCTCTCTCTCTCTCTCTCTCCATTTTTTGTCTCTGTCTGTCTCTGTCTGTCTGTCTGCTCTCTTCCTTCTCTTCTCTCTCATCTCTCTCCTCTCTTTCTTACCTCTCGCTCTGTCAAAAATTCCAAACTCTCTCTCTCTCGCTCTCTCGCTCGCTCGCTCGCTCGCCTGCTCTGAGAGGTGAGCTTGATATCATGAAGCTGTAAAGTCCTGTTAATATCTTGTGTGGCATTTTTATTTTAATTAACACTTTCTAGTCAGTGCGCGAATCAGTAATACATTTAGTACCAAATCAATTAATTAGACGGACGTCTGTCATGCCGGTGTCAAATTTATTGTATAGAAGTGTTTGTGGCCAGTTTTACCTGGTGTTTTCAAGTTTTCATGCAGGAAACGGTCTGAGGCGATCGTGCGTGCACGGGTTAGCAATATGAAAGTGTGCTGGCCACTGAACTTTGTTCGGACTGCTCATCTCTTTTTTCACCCGTTTTGAAAGTGTCGTGTGCTTTCATCGACAGTGATCAGAAGTCGGTCATGTCATCTGTCACTCAGGACAATTGCCGGACTGCCCCCTCCGATCTTTCTTCAACCAGGTGCTTCTCTCAACTCTACTGGCTACATATGCTAGCCACCAGTCTCAGATTCACAGTGCGGAAACAAGTCCCATTGTCTTTTCAAACTAGAGAGAGCGTGTCCTCCGAGACAAAGAGGAGTCCTAATGGAACTCTCTTGCCATTTGTTTCATAGTTTTCTTGTCTGTGGTGACATTGAATCAAACCTGAACCAGCTACGAGTGCTGAGGGGAATGAGTATACTGATCACACAATGGCAGGTGCATGTTCTCACCCCCCAAACCCTACTCTATATTTTTACCCCAATGTCTCAACCCTACCATTTGTCTGTCCCCCCCTCACCCTGTCCCTCCTGTCCCTGCAGGTTCCTGCTCCCTTTCCTACCCGACATGTGATGGATGCAAAGCATTGTGAACCACCTCAGCAATTCAATGGACTGCTTGGTGGACAACATGAAGAAGCAATTGCAGGAGTGAACCAGACACAGTTAGCTCTAACGAAAGTGATTGACAATCTGAGGGAATGCTGTCAAACTTTAATGACTGAGAAATACCAGCCTAAGGCAGATGTTGACTGGGTATATGGCAAATGTAAACAGCTGGAACAAGAAAACCAGCAACTCTATAATGAGCAGAGGCCTTCTTCTGACACAGCAAACAGTCTGAATGACGAAGTGGAAGAACTGAAGGCCCACTCCAAAAGCAACAACGTCCGTTCCTTCAGTGTCTACGAGAGCTCTCGTGAAGATAAAAAGACGTGCTGCGAAAAAGTCATCAAGCTTTTGAATAGGCTTTATACAAACAAAACATGGGACTATTGCTGACACAGAGTGTGCCTACCGACTTGGCCAGAGGCAACACAATCAAAACCATCCACGCATTCTGCTGGTACGGTCTCCACACTTTCCCTGACAAACTCATCCTTCTGGAAGACAAGGGAAAAGAAAACAGATAGCAGATGAACTTGGTGTCTGTATTGCCTCTGATCTGACCACCCAACAACACAGAGCAATACAGCAACACATGCTAAATGGGAGACATTGCGTATTTCCACAATGGACGTCTGCAGATCAGAAGTCGTCGTCCTGGGACCACACCCATCAGAGATCGGCCCACAGGACTGACTTGTCTGTATGACCCAAGCATTAGGTCATACTTGCGTACGTTTGATTTTGTCTTTCTTTCTGAAATTTTCTCTGCAAAATTTCCAAATTTTCTTTGTCTTTCTTTTCTGAAATTTTCTCTTCAAAATTCCAAAATTTTCTTTTCCCAGATAATAACGTCTTTCTTTCACCTCCATCAGACTGACAAGCTCTGTTACAGCAAGACTATCTGGAGGTGTTGCAATGCTTGTAAGAATACGGTTGAAAAATATTATATCTCTGATTCATGTTGAGTTTTTGGCAACTGTATCGTACTTAAATTGTGTAAAACACATACCGGTTTAAAGATGGACTGTATCTTGCTTGGTATGTATTTGCCTCTATCTCAGGACACGTATTATAATGATATTGATATTTACAGTGGCGTGTCTTTGCTGGAACAATGTGAGTTAGATACCTTTGAAATTACTGGTGATCTTCCTGTTTTGATATGTAGTGACTTGGACACAAGAACTGGTGGAAAAAAATGGGCGAGATGTTCTGCTTTTCGACATCGATCCTGATTTTTTTTTTTTTTTTTTTTTTTTTTTTTTTTTTTTTTTTTTGACGATTGTCTCCATATACGGTCATCTAAAGATTCCACTGTTCACCAGTTCGGAAAATATTCACTGGACGTCTGTGACCAATTTAATTTTGTAATATTGAATGGTTTGTTATCTGGTGATGAATGGGGGCTTTACTTACATAGCTCACAATGGAGCAAGTATCATTTACTATTTTATTCTGTCTAGATGTATCCTGGACCTTGGACTCAGCATTTAGGTTTCTCCTAGAGTGGACACCCAACATATGCCTTTTGAGTTGAAACTAACTTATATCCACCAAATGAAACTGCTCTGAGTTCTAGCAGACAAACAATAGTAAAATATATTTAGAATGTTGAGAACAGTTCCGAGTTTAAATCTAAGTTTTACTCAGAAGAAGTATTGCCACTGATGGTAAGCGCATTTGGCTTGATTGACATCGATATCAATGATGCCTTGATAAAATTTAATGAAGCTATGCATAAAGCAGGCTCAGTTATGCAAAAAACAGATCACGTTGGGCGACAAAAAATAATGCGTGGTTTGAAGGTGAATGTTGGATCAAACGTCGTTTTCTGAGACAAATTCAATTGAAGTTCAAAACATCTCAAAAGTCGCCAGAAAAGGCTAAAGAAGACAGAATACAAGATATAAATCAATGGAAAGAATATAAACATGTTCTTGTAGAGAAAAAAAAGAGAAACACAAAGAAACAGTTCTTAAGCACTTCACTCAAGTTCTAAAGAACCAAGCATTTTTTTTTTAAATGGTCAGACCTTTAAACGAAGAAAGAATTCACACAAAGCAGCATTACTCCAGATCTATGGATAAAACCTTTAGGGATTTGTTTTCTGCCAGTGTCAATGATCACAATTTGGAGGAAAACCACGTGGGCGTGGATACAAATGATGATAGTTCTGTAGTGATTGAAAATCTAAATTGTGATATTACAGAAGACGAAATCCTTGTCGAGATTGACAACAGCTATAAATACATGTTAATTAATCGATCAATCAATCAATCGATCGATCGATTGATTGATTGGTTGATTGGTTGATTGGTTGATTAATCGATCGATTGATTGATTATCGGTTGATTTATTAATTAAGTCATTAATTCATCCATCCATCCTGAGGGTCTGAGGGATTGCCCTGGAGTATTCCACTGACAACATATTATATTCATATGGAAAATGATCACTGTACTTAAACTCTCTGTGAAAGACCTTTTAGGAGGTGACAATTCATTGACAACAGTTGTTTTAATTCCACATATTTTTTACTGTCGGTAATAAGCAGATGTGGGAAGGACATGGATTCTCTGAACAATTTCAGACATGTGGTGTCATCTAGAGAACCCACATCTGGACTAGTGGTCCGATCATCCCAGAATACCAAGCATATCCCATCTTCTGTGCCACCTCAGTTGCTCTACTGTCTGGCATTCACTGTGGCTTCCCACTGTCACAGAGTGGGTTAACTGAGTTTAATCTAGATCTATTTGCAAAGCAAAGCAACTGCAGGCGGAAATCTACACAAATTTGAAACATTGTTGCAACAGCTCTGTCCCAAAACGTTGAAAAACGAATCACAAGACAAAACATGACGTGTTTCGAACTCTTAGGTCTTTTTCAGGCAAAAATACACAACACTCAGGATGCTGGAAATGAACGCGCAATCACATATCTTCACCCAATTTGGCGCAAGATTGGCGTTTAACGAAAAACAGTTTGAACACGTGCATTCTATAACTGTCATCTTTCCAACAAATTCAGCTTCAAATTCGATGGTGCTTGTTGAAATTATCTAAATGCTCCGCATCTTGTGAACATTAGCCAAATTAAAGTTTGCGACATTGACAATTATTAGTTCGAACTTTCCTTTTTCTCTGAATTCATCTCTAACAATACATTATTTACATTGCTTTGCTTCACACATGGCACCCGTTTCATTCCGTATCTTTCAGTCGCAGCCATGGCACTAGCAATCCACAAGGAGAGTAAACGCCAAGTCGTCATCAGGCACCCAACCAGAGGAGACACTGCACTGCTGTCGAAGCTTTTTGTTGGTGGTCAGAAGTGTCTGCCTTGATTGTAACGTTGTGTGAATCAGCTTGCGCGCACCATATATATTTCTTTCGTTCTTTAATTTTTACTTGCAAGGCGCACTCGTGTTCTTCTCATCGTAGGCGAGGCGATTGTGTGGACGTAATTTTCTTTCTTTTTCCTTGTTTTTTTTCTTTCATTCTGCATCGTGTTGTTCCGAATCTAGAACTTAAGAACTCTTTCACCATAGTGACTGCTTAAGCTAACCTGCTGCCAGACTGTTGCAATCATCGAAAAGAATCAGTATCATATCATGCTTTCTTGCCAGCTTTGTTTAGATATCAATCTGTATGTTCGCACCTGTAAATACAATCGTTAAACTTATAAACAGAAATGAAAACTATTTTGTTCTATCAACGTGACGTAAGTTACTGTATCTAAATCAACATATTTCGTCCTATTGAGAGCTGTTGCATATACCTGGAACAGTTTAGAGATTTGCGATCAGACATCAAGACCTAGTTACTGGTGCTGTTAGTATTTCCCTAGTTTTACATATATATCCATACTTGGTATCAAAACTAAAAAGTTATAAATCTAATTGTCAATTTCTGGGAACCTGCTTGAACCGTGATGTCACGCCAAAAGGTATGAGATTGCTTTCCCCTTCTCTGCTCTTTCCCCAAATGACAACTTAGAAAACACAGACTCTGCAGAGGTCAGCAAAGAGTCTTGATCTGCCTCCCTTTTCGTAAGGTGTCTGCCATTCCTAAAACAGCAAACAACAACAACAACAACAGCAACAACAACAACAACAACAACAACCATTGCCTAACAACAACAGCAACAACAGCATGAAAATAGCAATTCATCCTCGTTCACTTTTTTCTGCAAAAGAAGACGCAAATAGAAACGTTGAAAATGTATAAAAAACAGTCCATTAGATTTACCTTCTGAATTATTCCAAATAAAGGACAAGTATAAACAGAAGCAAACTTTTAAAAGAAAAAAGAGAGAGAGAAAAAAGACTACTTTACCATCGTGCCAAAGGCACTTTGTTAGACTGGTTTATATACTAAGGCTGAATTCTTGGAACACAAAATATTCTCATGGCATTACTTGTGACTGCAGAGAAAACATTTCTGTGTATCATCTTTCGTTCAGTCAGTATTGACCTCGCTATATCAGGAGAAAAGTATTTAGATGAATGAGTTTGATAATGTCAATATTGTTTTATATGGTTCACGTGTTGCTGAAATTGCCATGGTTATTCGCAGTCATAGGGTGCAATGTTTTCATGAAGAACAACATGTAAATATGCATATATCGGATGTGGGTTTGAAAGTATTAACATGAATGATAAGTGAAGTGTGGAGGTTTCTTTTTCCCTGTTTCTTTTCCTTTCTCCTATATAGGTGTCTAATATCATCTGGCGATTAAAAGACATTCAACAAACCACTAAAGTGAACTGCATTGATCACACTTTTGTTAACTTACTAAAAGTCTCGTAACATAATTACTCAGCACAAACTATCTCAAAGTAATGCCTGCAGCTCTACCGAATGCCTGTCAAGTCTGCTTTCTCACAATCAATGTCCACTACACAAACACTGCAAAGCACTGACTTGAGTCAGTTTGCATACTCATCCTCACGCACTCCACCTGAGCAACTTAAACTTCATACTTCTCACGGCCCAGCGTTTCTCTTCCTCATCACTGAAGTGACTATCACATAATTCGCACACCCAAACTCATTGTATACACTTGGGGACGTGTTTGTCGATGTGATCCCCCCTTTCCCATCAATCTGCATCTGTACAGTTCCATTCTACCTCATTACAGCCCTTTCAAAGTTGAATTGTCTCGCCAGTTTTAATTCGTTTATTTTTCCTGCCATCATGAACAATCCGTATCCGGACTGATGGGGTTCCATCACCTATATTTCTTGCACGCTGGACACATCAGTGCGTTCCTCCCAAGCCCATATCACTGCACAGTCGTAAACGTCTACTGAAAGGTAGTGCTACCGGCATTTCTGGGAAGGGGGTTGGGGAGGGGGAGGAAGCCTGCCTATGCAAACTTGGATTCTCAACACACTGGATCTAGAAACTTAATGCAGCTGGAACCAAAATATGCTGATATGAGAGAACATCCATCTACGCCTATTCTCCTAAATGTCCCTCCCCTTTAGTGTTGTCTACTTGCATTTGAAAAACATAGCTTGTAACTGAATGTCCTGTTGAATTCATGGCTGGTGTTGAAATAACTATGAAATTATTGTGGTGCAGGATATATACAGTCGCCAGGATTTGATGGGCCACCTTCATGTTCACAAATAGTACAGAGCTGTATTACTCTTACCAGACCACCTGACCACATCATCTTCCTGAGTCCTGTCAAATGGAAGAAAGATGGCCGAAGATCTATCAAGACTTTCCTTGGTCCATGTGGCTCGAGGCAGTGTTGTCTGACACAGCCAGCCACAACACACTCTTACCCTTTGTTACTTTTTCCTGACGACTTTGGTAATGAAGCAAGCAATGAATCCCATGTCTCTTTGTTTACTTACGAACTATACTGTTTTTACAGCCCGTGTATTACTGTCCATTTAAACTACGCTTCTCTTTCCTGCTGGAGAATAGGAAACCTCGTCGAGTGCCAGGGCTCAGCCTGTGGAATTGTTCTCAGTCGGTGTGGCCTGACCTGTATAGACATTTTCCATGTGATTACAAACCTCAGTGTGCGGAACATGAAGACGAGTCCCATTGTCCCTACACCTCTGACAGGTGTGGACCAGGCAGGGTGAGACAGAAACAACATTCTGTGTGCGATACTCTTTTTTTAACGTTTTTATTTATGTCCTCAATCTCTCTTCCATCTAACAGTTCCTTTCTTTCTCTCTTCTCCATTCTTCCATCAATATGATCTTTCTCTTTGCTGTACATTTCCAGATGCAAATTGCCACACGTTGTTTTGTTATTAATCATATATATGCATGTTGGAAAATATTGTAGGAATAAACGGTGAAACATATAAGAAATGAATTTTTTTTTTTTGGTATGAATGTGTTTACTAGTTCAATGTATGTCGAGGAAAGTCCCCCCCCCACCCCACCCTTACACACACACACACACACACACACACACACACACACACACACACACACACACACACACACACACGCACACACACACACACACACACACATTCAAAAACAAAAATCCAAGTGAAACTGAAAACCCTATCCACCCAGCAATCCAAGATATCAGTATGGATAATTATCATCTACGCATTCACTAAGCACAATTCTCTCGGTTCTTACAAACTACAAGCACATGATGACAAACAAACACACTGCTTACTCCACTCGCACCCCCACCCCACCCCATCCCCACCGACCCACATCCCCACTTTCTTCTTCCGATTTAATGATACTTAAATAATATACACGTACAACTTGTAATAATGAAGTACTGTTTTCTCGATGTGGTACCACGTGATAGCTGTTGTACATGATGCATAACATAATGTTATTTCACTGCAATCATCCTTCGAAATACAGATTTATATAGACTTAAGCATTTCCTACCAGCACCGAAATCCCATCTATCTTTGTCTTCCTATTTCTTCAACAATTAATGTAAAGTTAATTATAGGCTCTTGAACCCACTACCAATATGACATCACTGCACCACAGCCGCGCCCCGCCAACCAACCAACAAGTCAACCTACCAGCTAAGTTGCCAATGGTCAATGGGACCTCGCCACGACATTGCGATGCAAGACAAGCAGTGGTCTACATGTTACAATCAACATTCAATGATATTTGAATACCATATGAAATTATCCACACATTCTAAACATATCATATCATATGTCATATCCACATATTAAATCCAGGTGTCTTAAGATTTTGATTATCAGTTTCTTGATTGATTAAACTAGTGTTACACTTTAGAAGATTCACTTGTACAGTTGCAATGCATTTTTCAAGATTATATCTTCTCTTTAGTATTTTGAGAAATACTGTTATTGAAGGCTTACATTTGTTTATTTTACAGCTAAAAATGTTGTGTTTGGCTATCAGTATTATAAGATCGAATGTTGTATCAGTTTTCAAATTGTCATCTGCTCCAACATTATCGCGTTTTTAGATAGAGACCGATTATTCCTATTAAGCACTTTCCTTTTATCGATTCTTGGATGATTTCCATAATTCATTGACATGCATGCGTCACCAGGACATATGTTCAATGCTGTCTTTTCTCTCTTTAGAGAAACTACAGTTATAACTTTCTACTATTCCCGTTTGTTTTGGAACTACATTGTCACGCCACCAGTCTAGCTCAGATTATCTAGGGGTTCTAGCTGGCGTAACACTAACTTCAATTAAGTTTGCTTGCCTCAACCTGGCAACTGTACTAATAGCCAACTTTTCCACATTAGCCAATAACACAGTTCATCTTGTCAACAAATACAACAACAAATAAAACAAAACCGAACAAAATAGACCAGCCTGATTAACAATTCAACAATCTTTTCATTTTTTCAGATAACTTCTTTCCTCAAAACTTCTTTTAAAAATTACAACTACCTTCACACATACCTCAACTCTAAACTCTAGCAATAATCACCCCAGTGTCTTTCCTTTATTTTCAAGTCCAACTGACAACCTAGATCAGAACCTCTGTTTCAGGCTCACTCATCACAGCCACTGGCATATTGGGTTGGGGGAAGTCTAAATAGTTGTATACATCTGCGGGCATAAATGTCCCTCAAGTAGAATGGAGTGTCCAGAGCTGTCTCAGCCCAGTCCCTCCGATACCCGGGTAGCCAACCGCCGACAACAAAACGTCTCTGCTCAGCTACCAGCCAAAAGCAAAGTCAAGAAGTCCTGGCTGCAGGGCTTCCAGTCCAGACGCACTCCTCCCCCAAAGACTCGCAGGAACAGTCACTCCAAGTCCCGTGGATCTGGACAAGAGTATCCTGGTTTACCCTCTTGTCACAGAATCCCACCCACCCACGTCCCCCTTCCCCCGTGTCAGAGCCTCAACTCGGTGGCTCAGACAGAAACCAAATGCAAAGGGAATGTTCTCTCCCACACAAACAAAATAAATTTACAAAATGCCTCAAAATAATTCACATTTTTTTTTCTATACTCCAACCCCTCCTTCCATCAATATACACTAGCCAAACTTAACTATATACCAAGGCAAATTATACTTCAGCACCTATATTTCCTCACTCAATCCACAAATTCACACGCTAGCAACAAAAAACAAAACAAACAAAAACAAAAAAACAAAAACAAAACCCTTCCCTTACCAGTCTCTCTCCAAAGAAACATAACACCTCCACAAAAAGTGTCCCTCTTAGCCTCGGAATCTCGGCACTGAACAACCAACAGAGCTCCAGACGCCAGTTTCCACACCCTGACCAAGTCCAACTTGGACCAGCATCACTTGCACATTTAAACAACAGCTCTGTCAGACTGAGAATGCCCCCAAACCCCTCTGACTCAAGTAGTCATTCCAAAAGACTAAACCCATCTCCCATTCAGCGCCTTCTTTTCTTGCGCTGAACACAGAAGCGATCAAAGCTAAGTGCATTTTCGTTATTTGTTTCATGTTTGTTGCACCTGAAGAAGACCTAAGAGGTCGAAACGCGTTGTGGTTTGTCTTGTGACTCGTTTGTCCACGTTTCTCTGGGCGGTTCGCTGACATTTATTTAAGATTAATCTCCCAAGAATAGGGGAAATATCAACTAATTACGTAACAAAACATTTTTTTTCTCAAATGAAATAATCCTTTCAACACACAAGTTGTCCCCTCTATGCAAAGTATCATAATGGGACATGCCAACCAACATTTGTCCTACATCACAAGTCCACACTAACCAATAACAACTAACAATTTATAGCTAACCAAACAATGCATACATTCAACAACTCAAATAATCTAAAACAATCATTCACTAACCACAACCAAAAAAATGACAGTCTTAAAAATCTTTTTAATCAATAATCAACAGTCGACGGGTCAAGTGACAATCGAGGATTTGATCAAGGGAAATAAACGCCACTCAGAAGCCCCTCAGTCCAGAAAGAGTTGTTTCCCATAAACCATTTTCTTCATGACAATTCGCATCTTGCTCATGAAACAGTTTCATTCAGTAACCTGGTAAAAAGTCCCCTGGCTCACCACCTAATTACGCGACTAAGGAAATCAGCTCCAACATTCTCTTTTCCAAGAATCATTTGGACCATGAAAGAATATGGTTGCAACAAACAAAGCCCATCTCATCAACCAGCTATTGGTATTGTTGGCTTTCTGCAGAAAAGCCAGAGGTTGGTGGTCAGTTCACAGGAAGAAATGCTTCCCATACAGGTAGGGTTCAAACTTTTCCACAGCCCACACCACTGCTAGACACTACAGCTCTACAGTGTGGCATAATTCCTTTCAGCTGGGGCCAGCTTCTAACTGGCATAATGCACTGGTTGCCACAACCCTTCCCCTTCCTGGAGTAGGACTGCCCCAAGCCCTTTGGGTCAAACATCAGTTCGCAACACGAAATGTGCCCCCGGATCAGGAAGTCGGACAACTGGTTCACCACAAAGCCAGTCTTTCAGAGTCCTGACAGCCTTTTCACAGCTCTCACTCCACTGGACATGGTTTGGACAACCTTTCTGTGTAAGATCAGCAGAGGAGCAGCCAGTCTAGAAAACAAAAAGGCACAAAACTCCGGTAGTACCCTGCCAGCCCTAGAAAGGAATGCACTCGCTTCTTCGTAGAAGGCCTAGGAGCTTCACTAATTCTTTCCATCTTGTCTTCCATGGGACGCGTTCCCCCCCCCTCCCCCACCCCACACAGTGCCCATGAAACTCCAGCTCCCCAAAGCCGATGAAACACTTGGAAGGTCGGTCTGACAAGTTCACCTTATCCAGCCTTCTGAACAGGGCCCCTAGAGCTTCCACATGCTGCTGTCATGTTTCCGTGGCAATGATGATATCATCCGTGGAATTTTGTACGTCTTTCCGCTCCAATGGACTCAACAGCCATCTCATCATTCGGCTGAAGACAGCCACTGCATTCTGAAGGCCAAAAGGCATCACAGCCCTCTGGAACTGTCCAAGTGGGGAAGAGAACGCCATCTTTGTTTTATCTTCATCCTGATCTGCACTTGCCAGTAGTACCCTTTCAACAAGTCTTCTTTTGACAAGAACTTTGCCTTGCTGAGGCAACTGAACAGATATTCAGTATCTGGTAAAGGCTCTCTATCGAACTCCGTCACCTGGTTCAACTTCCGATAATCAACACAAAAACGGACTGACCCATCCTTTTGGCCACCAACACAACTGGCGAGCTGTAAAGCGAGCTTGCTGGTTCGATAACGCCCAACCTAAGCATGTCCTCCACCTCTTTCTGTACCACATCTTGTTTGGCATGAGGGAGAGGGTGTTGTTTGACCCTTACTGGTGTAGCCTCATTCATCGGCAACTCGCATTCCGCCAGCTCTGTGCGCAAGGAAAGATCAGTCACCACTCTGGATTTGCTTTTCAGAATCTGCAAAGCCAGTTCACGTTGTTAATCTGACAAAGCAGGTCCAAAATACACATCAGCCGCAGATTCTTCACTGCACAGTGGACACAACGGAATCCCTCAGCCTTCCCCGCAAGAACCTTCCCCCATCACTACTGCAACATGGGCAGTAAAACAAGAACCCTCTTCTTTTCTCTCATGGTACTGTTTCAGTAGGTTGACATGATAGAGTCTCACCTTGCCACCCACATTCACTCTGTAATCAGCTTCATCAACCTTTTTTGACCACTTCTAACAGCCCTTGCCTGCTCGCTTGAAGCTTGTTGTGTTTGGCTGACAACAACAACAAAACCTTGCTTCCTGGTTGGAATGAGCGTGACTATGCCTTGGGATTGAAATACTTGGCATGGCAGCCTGATGTCTTTTACAGATTCTGTCGCGCCACTGCACAAGTCTCTTCCAGCCGGTTTCTTAGATCGACCACATACTGTGCCGTGGTCTTCACATCTGATGCCTCCTTATCTGTCCATGCCCGCTTCAAAACAGCAAGGGGACCCCGAACTGTCTGCCCATACAAAAGTTAAACGGGCAAAACCCCCAGACTCTCCTGTGGTGCTTGTCGATAAGCAAACAAGAGGGCAGGCAAAAATATGTCCCAGAGTCTGGGCTGTTCCTGCCACAGCTTCTTTAGCATGGACTTGAGAGTGCCATCGAAGCGCTCTACCAACCTGGTGCACGGGGCATCGTAGGGAGTGGTGGTCAGGCCCTTGATTGGCATCAGTCTGTTTACCTGGGCCATGACTTCACTGGTAAACTGAGTTACATATAATTGTATTTAGGAAGGGAGGATATCTTGCGGCGAGAGAAAAAGATGGATCCTTAATGCCTGTTGTTAATGTATAATAAATATCTTGGTATCTACTTCTCCACGCGTTTGAGTTTTGCATTTGCTTGCAAGGATTTAGCTAGTAGGCAAAAAGTGCATTATTGTGTCTTATGAAAAAACTGTCATTGCTAAATAACGATTCCCTTACTTTGTTTTTGAAACTATTTGATTGCCAAATTCAACCAGTGATACAGTATGGGGCTGAAATATGGGGCCTTGATGCTGCTGCTGTGCACTGTGAAAAAATCCATCTTTTTGCTCTAAAGAAGTTTCTGGGGGTATCGTTGCAAACGCCGAATGATTTGGTATATGGCGAAACGTCTAGATATCCCATGTATTTGAATTCTGTTGTAAAATGTGTACAATATTGGTTAAAATTGTTCAGATGGAGGATCACAGATTGCCACTCAAAGCGTATAGAATGTTGTTAGACTTGGATAATAGAGGAAAGAAAAACTGGGTGACAAATGTGCGGATGAAATTGTATGCGTATGGTTTCGGTTTTGTATGGATGAACCAAGGTGTTGGTGATATGAATGTTTTTATTCGGGTATTCCGAGAAAGATTAATTGATTGTAGTTGGCAAAATTGGAATTCACATGTGCAGAACAGTACCAGATTTGATTTTTATAGAGCGTTTAGTCATTTACGCTGTATACCTGTTTATATGTCAATGAAAATAGACAAACATATAAAACGTATCGTGACTAAGTTCAGATTTGGTGTGTCTGATATTGCTTCTCATTATTTCCGCTACAGGCAGTCACGTCATAGAAGTTTGATTTGTCCATTGTGTCGAAATTCGAAAGAAGATGAAATCCATTTTGTATTAACTTGTCCAGTATTACAAGACCTCAGAGATCAATTCCTACCACAAAAATATTTCAAGAATCTTGTTTTTTTTTTTTTTCAAATTAGCTTGTTAATGTCATCATCAAATGAGAGTACTGTTAAGCAGTTAGCTATTTATCTATATAAAGCGTTCCAGAGACGAAGTATTTATGTAACATGATCAAGTCAGTGTTAGTCTGCGACATGAATCACAATGTATATCCCCATTCTAAGGGGGGCTAGGCCTTTATGAATAAGCTATTTGAGTCTTGAGTCTCTCTCTCTCTCTCTCTCTCTCTCTCTCTCTCTCTCTCTCTCTCTCTCTCTCTCTCTCTCTCTCTCTCATCTCGCATGAATTATAAATGAATTAGCTATTGAATTATCAAAAGGACGAAAGCATGGAATACAGATGATCCCAGGAGCTCTTGAGATGTTTTCGATGCCGTTTTGCCGACGATGCTATTCTTCTCTCAGATATTGTTGTTGGCTTACAAAATCAGTTGAATATTCTAAAACAGGAAGCTGATAGGCTTACTTTGAGTGTGAATTTGGATAAAACGAATGTAATGGTGTTTCGAAAGGGAGGACATCTTTCTATTCATTCATGTGGTATAGCAATATGGAAGTAAAGGTTACAAATTCCTATAAGTATCTTGGAGTATGCTTTACCACTAAGCTCAGTTTAAATACAGTTTGGTCAGAGGCATGTAGAAAAGGGAAGAAGGGAGTCACTGAAATTCTAAGAGCTATGAACAAATTAAGTTCCACTGATTCTTCACTTTTCTGGAAGTTATTTGACACACAGATCGAGCCTATCCTGACATATGCAGCAGAAATATGCGGTGCAGCAGAGAATGAGCAGACAGAAACAGTACACACTTTTGCTGTGAAACGTTTCTTAAATATACCCCTTAGCTCCTCTAACATACTTGCATAAGGCGAGACTGGCAGATATGCACTAAAGCTCCGAACAACTATTAAGAGTGTAAAATATTGGCTAAAGATTATAAAGCTTCCAATGGAAAGGTTACGTAGGCAGGCGTATGAAATGCTGTTGCAGCAACATGAAGAAGGAAGGCAAAATTGGGTAGACAACATCAGAAAAGTTTTTACTGAGAACGGTTTCGGTATAGTTTGGATGAGTCTGGGAGTTGGAAGTGACGTTGCCTTTATCTCAGAATTTCAAGATCGTTTAATCAATTCATATAAGCAAAGCTGGCATTCCCATGTAGACGAAAACACACAAAACATAGTTGGTATTGCTCATTAAAAGTATTTTCCAAGCTGAAAAATATATCTCAGTCATTAAAAATAGATGGCATCGAGGTTTTTTTTTTTTTGCCAGACTAAGAATGAGAACTCTTGGATTAAAGGCTAACAGGAGATGGTTTATTGACGATCAGGAAATGGATAATTTGTGCTTAATGTGTTGCAAGGGAGTTGAAGACGAACGGCATTTTATCTTTCATTGCCCTGCATATGAGTCCATTCGAAATAAGTGTAGTTTGTTTTCTTTACCTGTTTCGAGAAGATATGATTAGTAGCTATTCTTATATCCGGAGACGGAGAAATGATAACATCGCTGTCAAAATTTATTGCAGAAGCAAATAATACGAGGAACAAGATACTGTCATCCGAACAACACTCATACTAAAAACAAAAATGGCAAGAGTAACATAAGGAAGGTAATTACAAAGAAAAAGAAAAAAGGACAGAACAAAACGGTATTGGGCGGGGAAAAAAACTACAGTGAAAAAAAAAAAAAAAAGAGAAATTGAAAAAACAAAATAAGTACTTTTTTTTTTTTTTTTTTTTTTTTTTTTTTTTTAGTTCCGATGAACGTTTAGTACTTAGATAACTGTAGATGGATGGTCGAGTCTGGCATTTTATGATGATGATGATGATGTGTGTGTGTGTGTGTGTGTGTGTGTGTGTGTGTGTGTGTGTGTGTGTGTGTGTGTGTGTGTGGAGTGTTACCCTAGATTGGAACTGCTCGTGGTTGACGTATACGTGTAAGCGGGCGTGCGCCCGTGAGCCTGCGTGTTTTGAGTGGATGTGCATGAGTATTTTCCCTTTTCTCGTTCCT
>JADBJO010031408.1:12500-16787 GCA_016801955.1 Conus betulinus | reverse complement strand
TTTGCCCGTGCTGCGACCGGTCTGTAGAGCACTCACCATCTGTCTCTGGAATCTAAATCACCCATCCATCAGCATCCATCCACGCAACCGACCCCCACCGACTGAATGTGCCCACCTACCCAACCCCCTACCCACCGATCGACATGTGACGCCGCGCCGAGCCCACCTAAGCCACACACTGATCTGAGAGCCGAGCCGATAGCCGAGCCCGATCAGGCTAGAGCCGGAGCGTAGGCCTAGAACCGAGCGAGCATAGAGCCGAGTCCGAGCCGAAGCCGAGCCGAGACGAGCGAGCCGAGCCGAGCCGAGTCCGAGTCGAGACGAGACGAGCCGAGCCGAGCCGAAGCCGAGCCGAGCCGAAACTCCACTGACCTCACCGACCAAAACCGATCAACCGACCCATCCATCCACCACGACCCACTGAGCCCCAACCCACCGACCAACCGACCCCAGCGACCTACCCACCCCACTAAGCCCACTCGCCTTGTCCTATCCATCTGTCTATCATCTCTCTGTATGTCATCTAAATCTATATCTATTTACACACACTCACACACACACACACAACACACACGCACACACCACACCACACACCCACGACACACACACACACCACACACACACACACACAGATAGACAGACAGGCAGCACACGACGCGACGGAAGTACACAGATTGAGAAAAAGAACAGATGGACACAATTTGATACATACAAAACATGTGACTAAAGAATGACAGAGACACACACGTGAATGTCAGACAAGCACAAGGGGTGTGGGAAACAACGTCTAGACAGAAAGAGATGCGACAGAGACAGAGGACGAGACAGAGAGGGGGGCGACAAGAAGCTGAGACAGAGAAAGAGACAGAGAGACAGAGACAGAGAGCAGACACCAGAGAGAGACACACAGAGACACCAGACGAGACAAGGCAGACAGACTGGCAAAACAGGCAGACGGGAGGGGGGGATGGCCCTGGTCGGGGTGGGTTGTGTGTTGGGGGGGGGGGTGGGGGGTCAACAGTTTTCTATATTTCTGAGATCACCATCCTGGGGCAATAATGGACCATGTTACAAGAACATAAAATGGAAACTACTCGCCTTAGAATCATTGATATTTCTCCTTTTTAGATGTCCTTTTTATGTATCTTTAATTTTTCAGTGGAAATGGAGGGAGGGGGGGGGGGGGGGGGGGGGGGGGGGAGGGGGGGGGGGGGGGGGGGGGGGGGGGGGGTGGGGGGGGGGGGGGGGGGGGGGGGGGGGGGGGAGGGGGGGGGGGGGGGGGGGGGGGGGGGTGGGGGGGTGGGGGGATAGGGGGGTTGGGGGGGGGGTGGGGGGGGGTGTTTTCACCTCGTTCGTGACGGGGGCAAGGGTAGGGAATTGGAGTGGTTGTGGAGTGAAAAACAACCTATGCTGATACATCCATCGGCTAAGCTTTGATGCAAAATCAGAATTTTTCACACCCTCTCGATCCTATCCTACTGTTGGACTGTTCGATGTGGACAAAAGAAAAAGATCACGGAGATTTGGGAGACCGAGATGCTAAGCGACATTTGGAGAGAGCGGGGGGGAGGCGAGGGGAGGAGGATCCAAAGGATAGACATGACAAGATGGAGATGAGATAGCGATCGATAGGAGAGAGAGAGAGGGAAAACTGATAGAAGAGGAAAAGAAGAAAGGAAGGGGGGAAGAGAGGGGTAAGGGTAAGAAAGATTTTTTAACCGTGTAAAAAAATTCAGTAAAATCCACAATGGAAATATGCAAAAGTCCACTGTGAGACAAGGAATTTTGTGGGAATCGTTGCTTTGTGTATGGTAAAAAAAATAAAAAAAAAATGTGAATGAACCTTGACTAGGACACCAACCGCCGTAGCGAAGTGGTTTAGCCTCGCGGACTCCGGCTAGGGGGTCGTGGGTTAGATTCCCATCAGGAGTCATGTGGGATTTTTCTGCTCCGCCACTCCTGACCGGTCCTACCCAGAGTTGAGTTTTGCTGCTACGGGCGCAGGTGGGGAAAGCCACACAGTCGACCGAGTTTCGATCCACTTCAATGGATGCGGTCTTGAGAGTATTGCTCAAAACTTCTGGAGCGCAACAAGGAGGTGATCTGTACTCCTCGCCTGGCTCTCTCGGGGGTGGTTTGATCAAGGGGATACTATTTATTAAGAAAGGCAGCGTGAGAGTACAGCCCTGTCCATGCAAGTCGTCAGGACCCGAATGTAAATCTCATAGCATCATCTTCATCGTCCCTTCCCCAGTGGTGGGGTCCTCCTCAGTTTTCATCGATCATCATAAAAAAAAAAGTCTCAAATTTCTCTAAATTCTGTCTTTGGCCCCACTTCATGCCCTGTGTTCTCATGTTGAAAACCCTCAGTTTCGATGATCGCCTCCAAGTCTGTGGCTGTGGTTTGGGTAGTCAGGGGTCACCGGTATCGGCGCGGGAAGTCCATGGGGGCTGTCGTTGGGACGGACATGGTTGGCGCCGCCCTCCGAGGGAGGGAGAGGAGGGCTTTCATTCGCCCGGCCACGTTGTCAATAGGGGGGGTTAGTAGGTGTGTCTGCCGTAGTGGGATCGAACAGGCGCCCACCACTGAACACCAACGAAGGGACTCGGCGCCCCAGTGGCAGTGTGTACTCCGGTGGGTTTGCCTCGTTGACGACTTGAAATGGACTGTCTGTGGATTGCCGGTGCAGGAGGGCTTGGCGGTGGGCGGTGGGACTGACCGGGGCTCTGTGGCTGTGGCCGGGTGGCGGAATGAGCGGGTGACACAGAAGATGGACAGGCCAAAAAAAAAAACAAAAAAAAAAAAAAAAAAAAATGACTAGGTCTAGTAAACGATGAATCAGCACCAGTGGTCTAGAACTGCTTACACTCAATGAGTTCAACATCTCTCTGTGAATGTAGCCTGGTGTGTGTGTGTGTGTGTGCTGTGTGTGGCGTGCGTTGGCGTGCGTGCGTGCCCGGTGTCCGTGTGTGTGTGTGTGTGTGTGGGTGTGTCGTGTGGGGTGTGTGTGTGTGTGTGGTTATACAGAGACAGACAGACAGAGGCAGGCAGGCAGGCAGGCAGGCAAAGGGCAGGCAGACAGGCACAGAGGAAAAGAGGGGAGAGGGAGGCGGGGGGGGTATAGACAAAACAAAGCCAGCCAGCCAGTCCAGGAGGACACATGGGAGGGGAAAAGAGGAGAGGAGAGAGACGAGGGAGAGAGGAGGGGGGGGGGTTTGGTGGGGGGTGGGGGGGGTGGTTGGGTTGGGGGGGGACCAGAGCCAGAGTGAGAGGCAGAGAACAAGGATGGGAAAGATGAGCCAGCAAAAGGAAGAGTGGTGGGTAGGGGAAAGTCAGAGACAGACAGAATGGCAAGGACTGGGGGACCCAAATAACATTATTAATTGCCCAGAGACCTTGAGAGAGAGAGAGACCGAGAGATTTTATAGGGCTGGGCACAATTAGATTGTGGGAGACATACGAGAGAGATTGTGTCGGAAAGTTTGATTTCAGGGATTTTTATTTCATAAAGGAGATCAAGGGAGGGACAAAGCAGGTTTGTTCCAAGCCGGACGGGATCAGGGATCAAGGATGGGAGATGGAGGACGAGGAGGATTTCTTGGAGCTGGCGCCCTGGCGAGAGGAGAGAGAGAGAGAGAGATGGAGGAGAGGACGACGGCCTGTGAACAGTGTGGTGTGAAATAAAGAGGAGAGGTCATGTATTTGGAGAGATGGGACGTGAGGGATTCATAGAGACTAAAGGGATCCCAAGGTTGAAGAGAGATTACATGGAAACTAACTTGGCCTTAGGGGGGGGGTTGTTTCTTACGTTGATATGGACGGGTCCTCGCAGTTAATACTATGACTGGACTGGCGAAAGAAAACAAAACTAAAATCCAGGATGGGCTCAAGGACACTACTGTTTTTTTCATGTGGAGTTGGCAGCCTCGGCGTTAGTCCGGAAATGACGAATTGAGAGGCGTGAGCAATGGAAACGAAAATCACTGTTCCCGGCTAGCCTATTGTGGCCTTGGTCACGACGAACAGGAAATTCATACTATTTTGACAACATGAACACGAAAAAAAAAAAAAAAAAAAAAGAGAGAGAGAAAAAAAACCTCGTTAGGTTCTGTCTGGCGTTGGTTTGCCGGTATTCTGTTTGGCTAATTGATGGAGGTTTCTACGATTAGAGGTGAGATATTTTTTTTTTTTTGTTTACATATTTTCTTTTCATATTACAAGGTTCATCTGTCATCATTGGATAATCCACACTAATCTTCATAAGGGGGGCACGTGCCTGGAAGGAT
>JADBJO010031408.1:5000-7500 GCA_016801955.1 Conus betulinus | reverse complement strand
AGTCGGAAAGGTTGGTATGTTGTTGTGCATGTTCTGGGGCATGGCTGGGGCTGAAAGAAGAAAGTGACCGATCATTGATTTTCTTCCATTGCAAACACCCCCAGCTCAGCAGAGACTGAGGGTATGTTAATTATCATTTTCATTATCATCATCATTATCATTATTATTATCATATTATATCATCATGGTGTTATCATTATCATTATAATTATTGTTATTAATATTATCATCGTTATTACTATGATTATAATTATTATTCCTGTTATTATTATCATTATCATTGCTGTTGCTGCTGTCGTTGTAGCTAGATGCGAAGCCTTTGTTCTACTCACGTGTGAGCTGCAGACAAAAACGCTCTTTCATCACATAAAGTCTATGAAACATTGCCACTAAACGCGTGGAACGAATACATGACCAATGCAAAGGTAACGCGTTTCGACACTGAAAGATTTTTTTTTTTTTTTTTTTTTCACCGAAGACGAATCAAAATTGACAAATGGCTGTCTCTTTGAGTGCTATCAAATATATGTAAAACGAGTCATATTAAGTTAGCCAATCTATTCTTCGTACGGACATGTGTTTTGGGGGAGGGTTACGGCCCTTTGCCTGCTGTACAGTCGTGGTTTCATACGGCTCGTCCGATTTGTCTTCAACAAAGCTAACACTGAAGTAACTCTGAAAGCATTAGGATGAAAGTTCGAAAAGGGCTAGTCGATTGGTCACCTTCTTAGCAGCCTCTATGAGCCGATTGACATTCATGATTTCGCTTAGTAGTTGCGTTGAAAGCATCGAAATAACCCCGTCAAGCAATTCTTTCATGCTTGCGCCGTTTCGGATGTGATGACCATACCTTGCTCTTGCTTAAATCTCACCAGCGTGATAAATGTCGCCATATTTTCGAAGAGATACCTCCTGCATATCATAGCTTGGTCTGAAAAGTAGACACAGTGTCACACGTCCACGGAGTTACCAGAAAATAAGACAGCCTCTAACAACAGCAGTTATGCCCCTTTCATGCTTACATTTCCTTTTGTCCGCTTATGGTCTTGCGGGATGTCCTGACTGAAGATGATATTCAGAGTCGAAAAACGCGTTGTTCCTGTGTTGTGATTTGTTTGTTCCTTTGGTCTGGAGGTTGAGCGACACCGCTTTTATTCTCCCGCTTCAAATCGGAGGCCGGAATAGCTCAGTTGGTAGAGCGCCGGACTCGTGATCCTGAGGTTCCGGGTTCGAATTTCGGTACAGCGGGATTTTTCCTCGGAGGTTAACATTGGTTCTGACTCCATTCCCCCATACAGTCCTTCGAAATGAGACTATAAACCGAGGTTCCGCGTGTGAACGCACACGCACAACATCTTGCACACACGTAAAATCCATCACCAACTTTCGAAAAAGAGAAGGCCAGTTTGGCCGTTAATATGGGGTGACACGTTACACATAGCATGCACCTTCCCCGAAGTTGGAGTATGGCTGCCTTAATGGCGGGATAAAAATGGATCATACACACACAAAAGTGTCAGAATCTTTAACTCGGTGAAGGTGGACACTCAAAGAAAGAAGAAGTGATTTCATTTCCAGGCTAACTCCTTCAACAGGTGAGGGCAGGAAAGGCTGGAGAGGCCGGCGACCGTCAGGCCAGCAAGGAACGGCACACGGTAGTTACCTCGCTCTGGTGGTTTTATTAGGTCATCATCGGCGTCCTTCAGCCATTCATGATCTGGTAGGTGCCTTCACGACTTGGGTTTCGTGGTCTCTTGTGGGCCGGTTGAGCAGCTTTATTTCTAGGCTAGCGACCAAGAAATGACTGGATCGATAGTAGCGGGGTGTCGGGTTCGTGGACATGAATGGACCTGTGAGGTCCCGGGGATCCCTGTGAGGTCGGTGTGTGCGCTGAGAATAGGAGGTAAGAACCAACGGACTGATGACAGGGCGTTATTGTCGTGCTTGATTCAGGAACCTGCTTTATTCCTGGCCTGGCAGTCTACACGGTTTGAGAAATTGTCATGTTTATTGATAATAATGAAGAATCACCTCTTTTATCAGCATTGTAAGAGACCGAAAAGAAATCTGTTAAACGTGTTTAGTCCTGTACTTTGTGCTGTGTCCTTGGCGGTAAACTACCCCCCCCTGTTTTTGCTGTATTTTGCTCATACAGCAGAATTTTTTTCTGGCCGTGAGACAAATTGCCAGATGGTGCAGTAGATACGGTAACTTCTTTATTTAAAAGAAAAATTGATGAACATAAGCCAGAAATGAGCAGGTGATGACACCTTCCTCTAGGATGGGGATAGGGACGTCGAATGCTTTGTAGGTGTCTACAGTCAAAGAGAAATGTTGGAAGAAGAAGAGGATGAAGGTTGTAGGGACAGGATGTGAGTGGGGGGAGGGGGGGGGGGCCGGGCGGGGGGGGGGGGGACGGGCGGGGGGGGGGGGGGGGGGGGCGGGGGGGGGGGGGGGGGGGGGGGGGGTCGCGACATCAAACGTGTTCTCGTTTTGGTGG
>JADBJO010031407.1:0-16787 GCA_016801955.1 Conus betulinus | reverse complement strand
AGATGTAATCATACCATGAAACATCCTGGGTAAATACACTTTTTACGTATATAACACAGAAGAAAAACGAATGGAATGAATGAAAAAGTCTAAGGCGTACCTGCACACGAAGACGCCGGATGTTGTTAGTTTCAGGCGTCGTGGCACCAATTGCAAAATCACTCTCTAAAGAACCAGCTTTCTGGAATAGTGCACACACACTATCAAATGAACCTACGTTAATTCTCTGCCAGGACTTATTTTTTTAATTCGGCTTTTTTTTAGTTAGAAGCGTTCACAAATGTCCGGCGTAACTATAATATCCATCAGTGAATTATACACACTAGTCCTGTACTGAAATGTGATATAATGTGAACTCCTTCAGTAAATAAGATACAATCTGGTGTAAAGCAGATGATACCGATGGTTAAGAAATATTCTCTCCGAATTCTACTGATCTCCTCTCTATCTCCTCTCTCTCCTCTCTCTCTGTGCTCTCTCACTCTCTACTCTCTAACTCTTTCCCGCAAGGAATGTCAATACAAACTAATGCTGCACGCGAAACATACGACAAGCTTACCTTCATCTCTCATTAACATCGATAGGCCAATCTAACTCTGTCAAAAGTGGCATAGATGCAATCTCAGATCAGTTTACTCTGACATAGGAGTGAATGCCCAACGCCCAAGCTGCTATGAAAGACTTTCAACACAACTGCAATCTTAGGAAGATAAATAGCTTTGAATAATGGAGCAGATCTAAAATGGCAGTTACGCTGAAGAAAGATGCACTCGCGAATGGCTATATAAAAAGTCCAGCCCATGAATGCAGTGGAAATGGAATATCGTGTCTTTTTTTTTGTGGTTTGCACAAACACTACGATAACGAAGGAAAGTGATTTCGACACAACGATAGCCCTTAAGACGCCAAATTACACCTTGAACACAAATGCAATTATGAGTGACTCTGTAACCTTAGATACAGTTTGTTTAAACAACGCCCAATGTACGTATTACGGCTGATACCTATAATACAAATGTTTATTTTTTAAGTGTACAATATCTGGATACGTGTGGGTAACTTTGCTCTGACTGCCCTTGAATGATGAATAACGTCACACACATAATTCCGAAAACGAATTAATGCCTGACGACACCAATCGCCATAGGCAAATTAGGCGCAACGCCCCCCTAGAAGCTCACAGAAACATATAAACAAGAGAGACAACTCAGGAAAAGGGAGATGCCATCTAACACAAGCCCCTTGATGTACTCGAGTTAACCCACGACACATGCACACCGCACGCAAAAGCAAACTGTGTGTGAAAAAACACAAGACTGCGTGGCATTTTCACCCAAAAACTGGCCACAGTCTATTTGGATCTTGCATTGATCGGTCCCCACAAACCCAGGGAACGACCAACGAGTAACAATCACAGGGCTAACCTCGTTGGGGCCTGTGTATGAAAGGAAGTCTTGAATATGAATAAACAGATGACGAACAGACTAGCAGGGTAAACTTCGCACGCACTCCCGTAGATGCACAATTGTCAGAACGAATGGCGGTTTGAGTACACCAGGACCGGCTAGCTGTGAATGTCACACAATCCCAGGTTTCTGAAACAAACTATGGACCGCCTGCAGTACACAGGTAAACAAAGAGACCCTAACATTGACAACGAACAAAATACACCGATTTCCCCCCCCCCCAAAACATGGACGTGAACTCGACGAACGTTCCAATCAAGACTAGGCTGCTGTATCCGTTAATACAGGACGGCACCCCCCCAATGCACTCTTTTAAACTTTACACGGGAGAAAGTCATCTAATGATTTCTTTTAACTTTAACAGCCTTGTGTAGACATATGGCTTTTATTAACCTGACACAGGCTATAGGCAAAGCACTCTCAGCATCTTGACACAGATCCAGAGTGAGAATACTGTAGACCCCGAATCTTCCAGAGCCACAGACCTTATTACAACAGATGCACGTCCCCCGACAGTCCTCCTCATTCTATGGTAGTGAGTCCACGGTGAGCCCAAAGGGCTGGATGACTGCCAGTGTCGCCCTCACGATTCAGGCTCTAGGCGGTCACCAGGGTTCTCTTATGACTGATGTCGCTTCTTGAAGCCTCCATGCCATCACACAAGGAGCTAAAACTGACCAAGACTGCACTTTATGCAATCCATGCGCAGAATACATGAAGAAGCAGAAAACAAAAAACGCTATAAGATATGAATTGCGACAAAATTTTCATAGCCTAACTATATTAGACATAAAATGAGTGCCACTCAAAACGCTTAAACCTCCACCAAAACCCCCCCCTCCCCCCTCTGCATATTTTAAAACACTAAGGAAAGACACGGTTAAGTACTTCAACAACGCTGCAGGGCCTGAAAAAAAAAAAAGCGACTGCATGAAAAAGAGAGATCACACGCACAAACACACACGTCACTACACACAACACACACAGCACACACACACACACACCACAACACACACACACACACACACCGCACGCCACACACACACACACGACACGGCATACTACACCCATTAAAACACCACACACAGCTACACACACAAACACACATACACCAAACACACACCGTGGCAGCACACACGAGCCCACACTGCATACTGCTGCCGCACGTGCGTACGACACCCGCCATACATCACGCCAGACCAGAAGAAAGACCAGAGCGAAGGTAGGGCTCGTGGGGAAAGAGGGAGGACAAACGTAAATTTTCAGATCCTGCCTAACGATAACACATGTGAGGATGCCAACTCGTAATCTTGCCCGCCCGCCCTTTTACATTAGCGCCCTATAGATTCACATGGGTGTATACTCTCCGTTCAAGGTACGTGGTGACATTAGAATAAGTCTTATTGAAGTGCTAATCCGCCCACATTTCATCTAAACCATGGGCTTAGTACGCAGCCTCGCTAAATAACACCCAAATATCACTAAAAAAGTAGGATACTATTTCGCAGACATCAGCCGCAAAGAAATATCTGCCGCCAGTGGCATCACAAGCGGCGCATCAACAGCGCGCATTCAAGCATTGAAAATGTTTGACATGTCAAAGGCTAAATAAAACTTCCAACACCTAATTCAGTTAACCTTTTCGAAAAATTATGAATCAAGGGAGTAAATGAACAAATCTTCATACCTTTTTACCGGAGGCTTAACTGCCCTAACGCTATGTTATACATACTACCATAATACATACAGTACTATACATAAAATACATACATGCACTACCAGCATACATGCATAATGCATGAACATACATACATACATGCGTGCCATGACATACAGCTGCGGCGGCGCCACACACACACAAACACACACACCCACACACACACACACACACACACACACACAACACAAACACACACGACACAGACAGATGAGAGCGAGAGGAGATGGAGAGAGAGAGAGAGAGACGAGAGCCATGGACGAAAAGAAATGAGAGCAAGAGAGATAGAGAGACAGAGGAGAGATGACATAATACATGGCATACAGTTACATACATACAGTCAAAACATTTACATACATAAACAGACATACCTACTATACATACATACATACGATGACAAATACATGCATACATGCATCCGCTACGAAACACCCACGTATGAACTACTTAACCACATAGCCAATGTAAATATCGATTACATACACGCACAGAAATAAATCGCATTATTTAACCAATCAAATCAAACCCATCTACTCCTTTTTTCCTCCCCCACCCAGCCCCGACCCCTCCTTCTGTTGACACCAAACCCGAAAAGAACGCCTGTTTGAAAAGCCATGACCATTTTTTTGCTTGCTGCTATGATATTTTTTTCTTTAATAGGTTGAATTTTTCTATTTCTGTCTTTTTTTTTTCATTTACTCTCTTCTGTTTTTCTTCTTTCCCAAACGCCCTGAATCATTAAAGTACTTTGGCCTGTAGTATGCTGTTCATTCGAAAACCAGACGTAATGTGTTTATGTTTAAAGGAGGACGCCGCCTCGATTGGATTGCTTTGTTGTCTGCTACTGCGTCTGATTTTGCTGTCTGTCCTCTACTATTTCTCCTCTCACTTCTCTCTCTCTCTTCTATCTCTCTCTCTATCTGCTTATCTCAAAGACAACAACAGAAAATTGCTTGTTGTTGTTGTTGTGAAAGGCAGAGCTGAGGGGGGTCGTTTTATCTGTTTTCAAAAGTGAGGATATCGAGAATTTTTACCATTATCAAAAGAGAACACGATATATCGTTTGAAAAGGTGGATAAATTTACTCATAGTGCAAGTTCTTGTCTCTAACAATTTTTTGCTCTGGATACAAAGGCCTCGATTTTTTCTAATTTGATCATTAGCCTTAGTAACGATAATATTATCATCTCTCTCTCTTCTCTCTTCTCTCCTCTCATCTACTCTACTGCCCTTCTCTCTCTCCTCCCACCAATCAGCCCCCCCGCCCCCCTTCTACTCTCTCTCTGATGCACTTCGGACGAAAAGCCAAATTTTTCCATAAGAAAACAGATACAGGATCAGCATTACTCCATACTGAGAAAAGAAGATCGCGAGTTTTTATTCTGTTGAAACGCACCCAGACTTGCCTATTTTTGCCTCAATCCTATGAAGCTTGTCCTCAATTCTTACGTTTAGTTTGCTTAGTTGATAGGCTTATATAAAACCATGACCAAATAGGACCTCAGCGCCCTCTAATGCCGTACTGAAGCCACACAAGGATCGACTAGTGCCCCACTCCCCCCCATGACTATCCGAATGCCAACCTGAAAAAAATCGTAGCCTTTTGCCTTTACCCCTCTGGAAGAGTACTTGCTCGATCTAGGCTAGGTAATAAGGTAGCGTTTAGCATTCGCGCCATGATACCACCCAATCCACCCCCCCCACACACATCCCCTGATCCTCTCACACCCTCGCCCTTCTCCATAATGCCACCCCCATGCTCCTTCCCCTCCCCCCCCCTCCTACCCAACACCACCCCCCCACCCCCACCCCCCCCCCCCCACCCCCCGCCCGTTTTAAAAAGCGATCAAGAAAAACCTCACCTAACTGATACAGAGGGACAGCAAACGATTGGACGTTTGTGTTGGTCGAGGAGAGGACTCTCACAACCAAAAACTTTTCCAATCCTGTAGATTATCACAAGGGAAAAGATGATCTAGCACCCATTCGCTTCGTGTGTTATGTGTTGGTTAGCGAAGACCGCACATAGAAAACTACTTTGAATCAATGAAATAGCAAACTTGCGCTGTCGCGAAAGAGGACGCAATACGGCCGCGACCCGAAAAAGGCAAGCCTATGATATTTGAGTGTGGATCCGTTCGTGCAGATCTAGTCCAACCAGCGGATCGAAGATCCGTTCCGAAACATTTCAAAAATCATTTTGAAAGAAAATAATGAACAAAACCACTATGTATCCTCCTGTTTTGGAATTAAGAACTATAAATGGGGTAATTATGTTTTCGTGCATATGTAAAACTTTCTAAGGCTGTTGACGTTCGACTTTTCTTTTGTCTTTTCTTTTTTTCTTCTTTTTTTTTTTTCCTTTATCCTTTCCATATCCTAATCAGACAAAAAAAACTTACATGAAAAGTGACTCTTCAAAATCTGCCTATCGTTAGTTCTACAGGTGGACGAACAGCTTTCATGTGAGAAGTGAACAGGACCCGTTCAGCTTTTGTGGAAATGTCAGCGCGCTTCTGCGGGCCTTAGTGTTGACTCTGTGAATGTAAGTATGTATGATCATGCCATGTTGTCCGGATAATGTTCATATAAATTGAAATTTTTTTAACTACTCAACACAACAATCACATGCAATAAGAGTAATAACCAATAATCGTAGCCAGCAGCAGCAGCAGCAGCAGCAGCAGCAGCAACAGCAGCAGCCAGCAACAGCCAGCAGCAGGCAACAGCAGCAGCAGCACAGTCAGCTTCTAAGCAGGTAGCGTTTTAGCAGCAGCAGTCGTAGTAGATAGTTTCGCCAATAATAATGATAATGGTGATGACAATAAAGCAATATGATAATAGTAACAACAACAATAATGATGATGGGATGATGATGATGATTGATGTATGATGATGAGGGTGGTGGTGGTGGTGGTGGTGGTGGTGGTGGTAAGAAAAGGACCACTTCAACATATACTAGCCATGAGCCCCAACGATGACTATGATGATGACGAGACATAATAGTAGTAACGATAATTATGGATAATGATGATGACCGACAACAACGACGCGACGACGATAATGATGAGACGAAAAAGAGAAGAGAAGAAGAAAGCAGAGAAGGTGAAGGAAGAAGAACAAGCCACAACATCACGCAACAACAATAATAATAGTAATAAATCGTAATACTAATGACGACGACGACGACGACGACGACGAGGAGGAGGAGGAGGAGGAGGAGGAGGATGTATTAAGAACAATTTCGATAGGTCATATTTAGAATGATTGTTAGTATATGGAGTTTCACAAGTTACAGAAAAAGAACAAGGAAGAAGAAGAAAAAAAAAAGGTCCGCAGGCATTACACAGACAAGATTACGCATTAAGTTAAAATGAGAGTTCTTTGTCAAAACAGTAAACACAAGCATGCGCTATATCGGCACTAAACCGCACCCATTTAATAACGAATACTCCTAGGCGAGCACACAGGCGTACATTTATATCAACTAAGTTACTGAACAGTTTATACACGAAAACAAATCACAGGATAGCTAAAACAGATTTTTGAAAATAAAAAGTTTCTCTTTGAGGAGCGGATTTTTTTTTTCAGATATCTCTAAATGTTATATTCGCGAAAAAAAAAGTTCGTGTCCTTTTGAGCAGAAAAAAAGCACCTTCATAGTCGTGCCCACTTGTGCTGGCATGGGACCGTATTGTCTATATTGTTTGTTTGTATTCTCTATCTCTCTCTCTCGCTCCCGCACTCGCCCGCTCACACACACACACAACACACCACACACACACCCACACACACACACACACACAACACACACAAACACAAACACACACACTATGGTGGACTATGTGAAGTTCCTTTACCTAAAGTGCCTCCTTACTATAGTTCAAGGATAGTATAAAGAATGTTTTGGCATCCCCCCCCTGCACACTCAGGAACAAGACGAAGCTTGATGGCGTATTCCAAAGAAAGTGTGAAGACCGTCCCCATCAAGCGAACGTGGTCTGCGCCCCGATTTTCTTTTATCACTACTTTTTCAAATGTATAGGCACCTGAGGTGACTGCCTCTCGTATACATTTAACGAATGTTCGGATATACTAAACTGGATACTGCCTCGTGTCCTCCCTAAAATACTGCTCCAGTGTGTAAATACATGCGAACATGTAGGACAACGTTTCGCGTAGCCGATATGAATAGACGCAATTTCATGTATGTAAATTAAGTCTCCGAGCTATGGCCTCGCCCGATATTCTAGGGTGGGGTTGCGATCGTTGGAGTACAAATGGCGTTCTCAGCTGATAGGACATACCAAACATTGCTAGCTTGTTGGTGAGTTTACTGCAGCTATGTCAGCGCTCCCTGCGATTTGTTGTTTTCAGCAGCGATGCTTAGCACACTATAAGATTGCCCAAACCTAGTCTCAGGCTTTGGAAAATCTCACCATCCAAAGGTATTTATATGTATATATTAACAGAACTTGGTTATCACCGCGACGTCTTCTTATAACCATTTTTCACGCCCGACTTGATAGATGCCCACCTCTTCTATACACTCATAATAACATCTCTTATCTCGATGTGAACTCTTTATAACTAAAAGAATTAAGATTAGGCGAACGATGCAACTGCTAACTTTTCCGCGACTAGGACAAGTAATACATAATATTCCATCCTAATAACATTAAAACATATCTCATTCGCCCTGGAGGAATCTGATCCACTTTAAAGTTTACCCATTTTCTTTACACGTCCATTGACAAGTGACTCATACAAAAAAAATGAACAGTAACTGCGGCTTGAAAGTTACCAATGGTTTAACTGCCAATTACCATATTCTAAATGTGGATGAAATACATTACCTGGTACACGCATACACACAAACTTGGGACACCTCTCGGAACATTATAATTTTTCCCGTTTACTCTACTTTACGGTGTATATTCTATGAACAAATCGGTTTACTGAATCGTAGCTTTCGAATATCATGAAAAAGCTACAAAGTTTGTGATCCTTATTCTAAATGTGTTTGTTAGAGCAGTGAGTGAATGTATTCTCCTATGGGTTGGCTGATATCGTTGTGGGGTATAATCGGGTCTTCTTTTTAAAGTCCGTAGGTTAGGTTTCGTTTATGAGTGTAAACTTACTAAAAATGTGTAAGGTTCTACGAAAGTCATCAGGTTGATAATGTCTTCATTCTTATGGTTAGGAATAAGTTTCTAATTTCGTAAATCTGAAATGAAAAGCACCATTTCAAAAACAAAAAAAAATCTTGTTGGAGACAACCGAACAAGGCACCATCAAGTGCTAGTTGAAATTCCATGTTTGTTAATTCCCGACAATATTGTCTAGTCTGCAAGCTTTCCTACACCTTCTAACTCTCTCATGCAGGCAAACTATATGTTTGGTTCTTGATAGGTTTTACTGAATATACGATTCCCCCCGACTCTCCTAGTATTCAGCGATCACCTTCATGTGTCACAATAACTTAGGTTGCTGAACTGTTTAACGAAAAGCTCATGAAACCTTGAAGAAACATGCTATAATGCAAATGTCGCCTGTGAAACGATGCTCACTGCAAGATGTGTCAGACTTTAAGGTTTCAGTTTCTTCAAAACTGTGTACTTTTGAATTCAATCCGTTTCAGTGGTGTTATACAGCTTCCGTACTCTTTTGGGATGAAGCACGCACTCTTTGCTTCGATATGTCTCCATTCATCTAAGTCGTGTAGACTTCATATGCTGCCCATTTTTACCGCATTTAAGTTTTGGTTCTTCACATTCTCCGTCAAACCTTCTTTCCTCCAGTATTCCTTAGAACAACGTGACCTAACTTTCTCATTATATTTCATTTCTGACATCACACACAGAATATGACATCACTCAGGTCACTGTCAGTGTCAGTTAAAGTAGAGAGAACGCCAATGTATTGTTCAAAAACGTTCTCGAATATCAATACCCAGATTCGATATATTCATACGTTACACACAAGGACTTCCTGGAGCAACCTAACTGTTACATTACTGAACTCTGTGTCTAGCCCAAACATTCATATCTCTCCTTTAGACAACGGTATTGTCATAGGTCTAACTGTTTTCACATATTTTTGGGTTCCCTATGTTATTACAAACCGCAGCCCGCTTCCAGCGATCACAGTCATAAGACTTGGGGGCGGGGGGGGGGGGGGGGCTGGGGCAAGAGCGCGTGCAATTTCAATACTCAGTGAAGGGACTCGTGTAATTCGAATCAATGGACTTAAAAACCCACATTTTTCAAGATAAACTACAAGACAGTCATATTTATAACAAAAGCAGGACCAAAGGTCGATTGACCCTTTTAAACATAACTCTTCAACCTCTGTAATCTAACCAAAGTTTACATGGATGGCCTGCTGACCTGTGGTTTCTGTTTATTGCCTGAACGGGATTATGTGATTAGCCAGCATCCCATCTTTTTCTCTGGCCGCAGTGACACTGGAGAGAGAGAGGCGCTAGGAGATAGAGAGAGATGAGAGAGAGCAGAGAGTAGAGCTGAGAGAGAGGGGCCGGCAGTGGGGGGGTGGGGGTGGGGGCCTTGACACTTTAAAGTTTGCTCATTGCCTTCAGACAACAAAGCCAATGCATGAGGCTGCCACGCTATGATTTAACATATGGCATATGAAAGTATCAGGGGTACCCTCAACAGTAGGCTTTGATCCTAACAAAACAACACAACTTAATGGGCTGAATTAACGTAATCAATGATAATATTCACAATCATGCAAACGATCTAACCCCAAACTGGAGGACTTCTTCGTCTATCCTCTCGCACCTTAGAGAGAGACAGACAGACAGACAGAGACAGGCAGTCAGAACCAAACAGAGAGAGAGAGAGAGGGGAGGGGAGGGGCGGGGAGGGGGGAGGGGTTGGTAGGGAGGGAGGGGGGGACGGGAGGGAGAGATGGAGGAGAGATACAGAGAGACGAGCAGACACACCATGGCAAGCAGGCAGGCAGACAGGCAGGCAGATAAACAGACAGGCATAGAGACAAACATTCATAACGTCACAAAGTAATACAAGGGGAGTCTCTTTCCTGATCGCCGTGTCGTTATAGGGGACTTTTGGCCTCTACTGGAAACCCACGGCCAACCGAAGAAAGCGGTGCGGATGAAAGTGTTACGATGATATATTATATCAAAGGTCTCGCCGGCGTTCCCAGTTAAGGCTTTCATTGCTCTGTGAATGGGCGTGCTTTTGAACTTACAGTCAGTGGCAATTGAAAACAGCCGGGAGAGAAGGAGGGGGGGGGGGGGGTACGAATTGGAAGGGAAGGGCAGGAGGGCGGGGATACCCGATGTAAACGACTCTACGATTGGAGAAAAGCGGAGAAGTAGAATCTTTCATTGTTCCTTGTCCTTTTCTCTGATCCCACGGCAGTCACACAGACTCCCACACAGAAGAGGAAAACAGAAATGTGGAAACTCACATTCAAATCACTTGCACAACATGGAGGTGCGCGCCACAACACACACACACACACACAACACACACACTGTCTGTTCTGTCTGTCCTCCTCTCTCTCTCTCTCTCTCTCTATCTCTCTCTCTCTCACACACATCACACACACACACACAAATACACATACACACACAAACTGGGCATTCTTGGAGTTTTATAGAACAGTTACTTATCCAACAGACATACCCCCTGTATCTTCGCTTCATCTAGTACAGCGATGGAATGACTGTTTATTCTGCCCAGAAAATCGTGAAGGTAAATTGGTATCAATAAGTTCGAAGTATGTCAGACGTAGAAATTAAAAAAAAAAGCAAAGACAGAAAGATGGCGGCCATTCATGAATTAGACCAACCCTCAGCTCTGACTTGAACATAAAAGGTACAAATTCATCGAAGATTTCCTTGGAAGTTGATTTTGCTCACAAACTTTCAATAATTGTATCGCGGTCTCTGTCACTAAAATTTAGCCACTTATTAACATCGACCCATAACGAACCATCGTGAAAGGTATTAGAATTTTCTCAGCTATGGCGTGGGTTTTGTATAATGCGAGTGTGTGTGTGTGTGTGTGTGTGTGTGGTGTGCCTGTCGTGGTGTGTGTCTTGTGTGTGTGTTTTGTGTGGTGTGTTGTGTGTGTGTGTGGTGTGTGTGTGGTTTGGTGTGTGTGTGTGCGCGCGCGCTGCGTGCGTGCGTGCGTGTGAGTGCGTGCGTGCGTGCGTGCGTGCGTGCTGTAGCGTGCGTGCGTGTGTGCCGTGTGTGTGTGTGTGTGTTGGGGACGGGGGATCTTGTTTCATTTCTTGTTCTTTATTTTCTTGTTATTTTAGGGAAAGGCATACAGATCGATGTACAAACACACATATTTTTTTGCTCGGGTTCCGTGCCATCCCGAGCGGTTAGTTACTTTCCATATCACTCATTGTGGCTCCCCCTAGACACATCTAAAGATTTAGTTTAGGCCGGTCGCACCCCAATCACCGACAGTTTACAGGGTTTTCATGATAAGGCAACCACGCCACGGAGGACACTGCGCTTCTACTGAGTCACTTCAGCAGCAGTTAGCATATGCTGTTCTGATCCAACGTACGCAAGACGCCAGTCCTATGAGCCCCTGTATGACGACACTCATTGCCTTGGTTGTGCAACCAGCAGGGGGAAGCATCTTCCCTTTCCGGAAGCAGCTACTACATGCATGCACTGCTCTGCAGTACATTGCCTGCCCACACGGCATACACATTGAGAAGGAAACATCAAACAAAACTAGTCACCTTCCTCCCGGCGATCAGCCCGTCCTGGAAGACAGTGGGACTGGCAGCCTGCAACCTGTCACCAAAGCACTGCTCCGGAGGTTGCACGGGGAGTCCACAGAAGGGCGTCTTCGGGACATAGATTCCACCGAACCTCTCCAGAATGTCCAGCACCAGAATGAACTCTCTCCGCACCCTCCAGAGCACAGCCTGAGGAGTTCAAGGGCCGCAGGAGAACGTTGTGGACGTCCGCAGGTTGTATGGTGAAACAGAGATATAGCCCTCTTGTCACGACAGGCAGAGCCTCATAGTGGAAGGGAAGATATTGAAGGATCGCACCCAAGTGTCTGCGAGTTTGGACCGGCCCTGAAGTGACGGAACTCGAAATACCGCTGCTTCCCGCAACAGAGGAAGTGCAAATGGTGGCCGGGAGCCAGGTCCGGACCTTAATATGCTTTGTCTGTAGTTTCGTGTTCTTCAGAATATCGCGTCCCTTTTGGACGCGACCCGCCGCGTCTGCTTTTCCTGGGGTTCAGTGCCTGAGGTTGCAGTCAACCGCGGTCCTCCCGGTGGCCTTGAAAGTGGTTGTGAGGTTTGTCTGGGGAGAGGCGGCAGAGGATGCTGACTCCTGCTGGTTGTAGTAGACGAGCGAGACCGCATCAGGGATTAGAACCAGAGTCCACAGCAAGAGTCAGGACTGACCGTCGTAGGGACCTGGAGCGAGGCACGATAGAAGATCCGACACCATCGCCACTTCATCGTCTCTGCAAGCAGAGAAAGAAGGCGGTCAGTAACCATGGAACGACAAGATAAACGCCCCGTTCGCACGGAGGTCTTAAGGACAGGCATATCTAGGGTCGAGCGTATCTGGGGAACGTGAGGTCGAAACATGGTCCTCTCAGATTCTACACCCATCAAAGCCCGAGAAAGGCATTAGTAGTGGTAACAGCATAACATATTTCAGCCGGAAAAACCAGCCAGCCTGCAAAACATGCAGGAGCTGGGTGTATGTTTTCTCGGCTGATTGAAATTCATAAACGATGATTCGAGTGCAGTTTGTGTGTGTGTGTGGGGAGGGGGGGGGGGGGGGGGGGGGAGAGGGGGATGTAGGTGTGACGTCTCGCTGATGCCATGTTGTGTGAGTGTGCTGCTGTGCAGTGTGTGTTGTGTGTGGGTGTGGCTGGTGTGACGTGCATGTGTGTGTGGTGTGTGTGTCTTCCAGTGTGTGTGTGCCTGTTTGGCTTCACGATTACAATCCCTTTGCGAAAAGAGTCGGTGGACAGACAAATCCCACCAAAACATGTGAACAGAGGGCGGAAGACATGTGTAATTCATGACAAATCAGGACTTGCTGGATGCCTTCGAGTCTGCTCAAGAGGCAAATCAACCAGCCGGCAAGGTGAAGATACTTATCCTGTACCCTCCCATCTTTGGATAAACACAAAAGAAGCTGCACAGTGAGAAGCAGGAAGAAGCCAGACTAGGGATATAACCGTGCAGTGGTGAACAACAACCGAGCTCTTTCCACAGAACAGCCAGCAGATGAATACCGACGGCTCTGTCTACCAATCGACGGGAAAAAGTTTACGGAATTTTGGCGAACTTTACGTAACCTGATAAATTATGCCAATACCTGTCAAAGGGTAAAAGACAAAACCACAGGGGGGGGGGGGGGAAGACCGAAGGGGAACACCAGAACGGAAGAACAAAATGACAACGTTTTCAAACGTTCTAGTTTCAGATTGAAAATTCTTTTACGTGTACTATCCACTTTACCCTTAGATGCTGCCAGAAAACTATATGAAAGGATATTAACCTGTATGAACTAGAGGGCGAAGGGAAAGAAATCCCTTCTGAATCATAATCAGGCATTTACTTTTTTCCACCTTGCACTCAGAGAACTAGTATTGTCAGACTGATTGGCTGGGGGAAGACCATCGGAAATGTGTCATCTGTAAGAGATCAAGTTCACGCAGAGAAAATGGTCCAGGTGAAACTCGAATAAATAAAAAAAGAAATGAAAAATAACAAAGAAGGGTAAACCTCAAATCTGTGACAACCTCCAGGGGATGCCGATGGGGAAAAGGGCGTGGAGTGACCATAATGAGAAAACAATCAGATGATGGAGAGAAGAGATGAGAGAGAGAGAGAGGAGAGAGCGCTAGAGAGAGAAGGAGAGAGACGAGAGATGCTAGAGGAGGTGGCGTTCGAGTGAGAGAAGGTGGATCGGCTTAGTCGTGTCAGATGGAGAATGTGTGTGTCGTGTGTGTTGTGGTTGTGTGTTGCTTTGTGTGTTGTTGGTGTGTGTGTGTTAGTGTTCTGTGTCTGTTGTCTGTCAGTGTAACCGTGTTTGTTGTGTGTGTGTGTGTGTGTAGTGTGTAGGTGCGCGCGTTTTCTCCCACTCTTGTGTGTGTGTGGGTATGGTGTGTGTGTGTGTTGTGTGTGTGTGTGTGTGAGATGTGTGTGTGTGTGTGTGTGTGTGGTGTGGTGTGTGTGGGTGGTGTGTGTGTGTGTGTGTGGTGTGCGTGACGTGCGTGCGTCGGTGTCTGTGTGTCTGTGTAAGTGTGTGTGTGTGCGAGCACAAGCAAATGCGCCCGTGGTGTGTGGGGGCTGTGTGTGTGTGTGTGTGTGTGTGTGTTGTGTGGTGTGTGTGTGTGGGTGTGTGTGTGTAAGAAGATCATATACGTGCACTAGATGCATCCCACTCTTTCTATTTAGTTTCTTCGTGTGCATAAAGAATTTTCTGAAAATTGTTTCATCTCCATGCAGATGTGATTCGCACCCGGTGGTCCACGTCTTTGTGTGGGGGGTGGGGGTGCCTGCAAGCTTAATCGGGTTTTGTTTTAAACTTCCTGCATGTGTTCTATCTCTATCTCTCTCTCTCTCTCTCTCTCTCTTCTCTCTCTCTCTCTCTCTCTCCTCTCCTCTCACTTCACACACACACACCACAACACACACACACACAAACACACACACACACCACAACACCAGAGAGGCGAGAGGAGGAGAGAGTGGAGAGCGGGTATGAGAGAGGAAATGATGAGAGAGCGGAGTGTGTTGTGGGTGGTGATGGTGTGTGTCGTGGGTTTGGTGAGTGGAGGCGAGCTTGGTGGGGAGGAGAAGAGAGGGAGCGTCTTTGGAAGAGAGGTAGTGGGAGGTTTGTGCTTTGGGAGATGAGAGAGGACCCCGAGAGAGGAGGAGGAGAGAGGAGAGAGAAGCCGAAGGGAGAGATGAGCGCGGGTGCGGAGAGAGGAGAGGCTCTCGAGAGTAAGGAGATGACAGCGGGATTGCAATCTGATGGGTTTGCCATCAGACCCCTCATAGGTTAGAGAGGGAGGAGAAGGACGATGAGAGGTCGGCCGTGAGCAGCGGAGGAGTGGAGTGGGGGGGTGTGTGACCCGGAGGTGAGAGAGAGAGAGGAGAGAGGTGAGGAGACGAGGGATGAGAGGACGGAGAGAGAGAGAGGAGTATTCGAGGAGGCGAGAAGAGACGTTAAATTTACATAAGAGGATTACGTTCAGTATTGTTTCAAGTACAAGTCGTAACACCACAAACATACGTCTCTTTAAAAGACAGCAGGAACAGAAAGTACGATGGTTCTCTTTTCGCTGGACGGTATGGTGCCCGGGTATGGAGCTTGATATTCACAATGTAATACCCTCTCTTTCTCCTCCTTTTAACCCTCTCGTCATACATGCATCAGTATTCATCCTTTTGTCTGTCGTGTAGTGTTCTGATGTCCAGTTTTGCGTCTGTGGACGCAAATTGCGTACGACGCAATGCGTCACGTGATCGCCGACCCGACGTTGCTGTTTGTAGGACACCAAGGATACTTGATACCAAATTTGGTGCGATCGGCCTAAAACTGTGGCCGTGTATAAGCGAACAGACACACGTACACACACACACACACACACACACACACCACACACACACACACACACACACACACATACCACACACGAGCTACACACACAGAACACAACAGACTCACACAGAACACAGACCACACAGAGACACACAGACATACACACAGACACACAAACAGAACACACACACACACACACACACACACCACACACACACACAAACACACACACACACACACACACTCACAACCCCACTCCTATTTGTCCCACATACAGGGAATAGATAAACGGGCGCAGTGCAGGATGGGGCGTAAGCGCAGGCGCGCACGTCATCCGTCATTATGACAGTGAGTTAGCATTTGCATTAAACTTTCACTGACAAGCAAGCCCCACCCGACTGTCAGCCCTTGTAAACAAAACCCGTTTGCCACTGTCCTGAATCGACCTTCGTCTCCTGGAGTGAGACCTGTTCAGTAAACTTCGCTACTGGGTCGGCTACGTTCAAATTTCCCGTGCAGAGTCATGGCACCTACAGTGACACTGCAGGCGGGGGACAACTCTCCCAAGGAAAAGCGAAGAGTGGGGGTGAGGGGGGGGGGGGGAGAAGATATCTTGAGTATGCATCACCGATCCCACCAGAACAGAACACAACGACGGTCAGCTAAAATGGCTATTTTCACATTATAAAGACCAACCCGCCGCCGACATCCAAACTCGCCCAATTTTTTTCCGTCCGTTCGCGACTCGATACTTCAGCCAGATGGACACCGACCCCACGGGCCGCCATACGATTTACCACTCCACCCCAAGGCTGGGTTGTATGCATTTGGTATTTAGTCCCTCACCGAGACCTTTTTCCCCCACTACACTCGCCCCACCACACCCAATTAGTTATCTGGTCCTGTTTTTTTTGTTCCTACCCCCTGCGAACGCCCAACTCAACAGACTCACGCCGTCCACTAGCAGTACGGCAACCCATGTTTTTTGGGTTTTAGTGTTATG
>JADBJO010031406.1:0-16789 GCA_016801955.1 Conus betulinus | reverse complement strand
TCTTCAGGTGAAAAATAAACACTATCTACCCATCTCTACCCCATTCCCATCCCGGCGTTTTCTGTTCTTCCACCTTCCTCCTAAGATTACTTAAAAAAAAAAAGTACAACATCAAGCATGACATGGACGGCGTACACTGCAAACTGTTTTAGAACTGGCCTAATTCATTGCATCGCAGGTCTGTTTCAATCCGTTCTCTAAAAGATTCCACATTACTATATAGTGACATCGAAAGGTATACAAGTAGAAAATACATCGCTTATATTTACTTTAACGTGGTAAAGTTTAACACTGACAGGCATAAGTTAAAGAATTAATTGAAAGTGAAGGAATGTAAACATACATTTCTAAGCTTCATCAAACAATATTAACAAGAAAAGGAAAACAAAAATCCGAGCCAGTTAAGACTATATAATCATGTCTGGTGCTCATAAAAAAATGCTCTTGATACTCGAAGATACCGTCAATATGATTATGGTGATATGTAGGTCTGTTTTTGGTTTGTTTATGTTGAGGAATGGATGGCAGTTATTTATATTCCTCTTTTGTGCGTATTTATATGTGTTTTCAATGCATTTATGATGCTTTTTTTCTGATTTTTTCCTTTCATCTGTCCAAAGTTTAGGTATAGTTTTCCATTACGTTTTTCTTTTTGCGAAATGTTTGAAATCATATGTTACAGAAACTTGACCAAAAAATTTAATCATGCTGGAATTTGTCGGAAGGCAAAGTCGGTTTATGGTTTAAAAAAACATCCCCATTGAAAAAAAAAAAAATGAAAGGGGGTGGGGGGAGGGGGGCGGACTAGCTCAGTGGTAGAGCGCCGGACTCGTATCTTGGTGATCCTGGGGATGCGGATTCGAATCCCCGCCTGGCCGTTTCGGTACAAGGGAATTGTTTCCCCTTGGAGTTGATATTGGTTCTGACTCCACTTCCCCATGCAGTCCTTCGAATGAGACTATTAACCGAGGTTTCGTGTGTGGACGCACGCACAACACCTTGCACACACGAAAAAAACATCACCAACTTTCGGAAGAGAAGGCCAGTTTTGGCCGTTGGTATGGATGACACGTCCACACCATAGCATGCACCTTCCCCGAAGCTGGAGTATGGCTGCCTTAATGACGGCATAAACGACGGTCATACACACAAAATTCCATTCCATTTTACAGGATTGTCCGCAGGAGTATCACTTGCATACAGAGGAGAAGAAGAAGAGGAAAAAAAAAAAAAAAAAAAAATATATATATATATATATATATATATATATATATATATATATACATATATATATATATATATATATATATATATATATATATATATATATATATATATATATATATATATAAGTGTACCTAACATCAGCTTTCAGTCTCCGATCTTCACGGTATTAGTCTCACTTTTCATCTTTCAATGTCATCGAGGTAACTGCTGAAAACGTATAGCTTTCTTAATCTTTTTTTCTGCTTTTTTTTGTTTTATTTTGTTCCTTTTCAATACAAAATGCCTTAACAAATCCTGGTTACTCTGTGCCACGTTGGCATGATACGTCATTGCATCCATTGCATTCAAACTGAATTATCGGTAATGATGTCGACGTGATTATCACATAACCCTTGTTTGTTTATGTACGCATTGTAATAGTGCTGATGCCTCTGGTTATTTGATCATATGGTCACCATGGCAACACTAAATCACACTATATATATATTACTAAAGCATTTGGTTTATTTACTTCCCCCCCCCCCCCGTTCCCATGCCCCTTTTTTTTTTGTTCAGTTTACCCCCCCCCCCCCCCCCCCCCCCCCCCCCCCCCCCCAAAGGTTAACAGATACGATTGAATTTGAAACATTATTTGTAAGGCTCCGCCGAAAAACGTAGGCAAACGAATCACAAGACAAAACACACGACGCGTTTCCACCTCTTAGGTCTACTTTAGGCAAGGCACACAACACCCAGAACAACGAAAATGAAGAACGAGCAATCGCTTATCTTCATCCTATTTGGTTTAAGACGGGCGTTGAATGCTCGGAGCCTTATAAGTTCGTTTTTTTTTTTTTTTTTGTTTTTTGTTTTTTTTAGATTTCCGCCTGCGCCGCTGTTGTGTCTTGCTTTGCAACTAAATAGCATTGAATCTTGCCAGCCCTAGCACAGTGGGAAAGCTCAATACAAAAACAAAACAAAAAATATATATATATATATATATATATATATATATATATATATATATATATATATATGTATATCAACCCCCACCCCCACCCCCTCTTAGCATTATTATCAATCCATCTTAACCACAACCGTCACATATACCACACCACCGCACTAAACTAACTACACAACCCCATCGCCTCACTCCTCCCCCCCCCTCCACACACCCCCTCCCCCCCCCCCCCCCCCACACCCACACCTCCTTTTTCTTTCCCATAATCCTCTCTGTCATTTCCTTCTGGCGGCCATTCTCCACACATGACATCAGACAAGTCTCTCGTCGCTCTTTGTTTGTACTGTCCTAAATGTTAAATGTGATCTATTTTTTTTTGCTTGAAGAAGACCCAAGAGGTCGAAATGCATCGTGTCTTGTCCTGTGCTTTGTTTGTCAATGTCCTTGGCGGTAACTAACCCCTCTCTTTCAAAATTTTGCTTCGTTCTCCGCCATCAGTCGCTCCATTTTGAAACGAAAAAGAAAGAAAGAAAGAAAGAAAGAAAGAAAAAATGTTGAATCTTTCCGACCCCTTTTGAGAGTCCTTGACGCGGTGGGCTTCTGTCTTGGCAGAGTAAACAGTGTGGATACGGGCTGGAGTACCCACTGGGAAGATACAACTCCGCCAAAATCCTCATCCAACCCCCGTTCTACGTCACTGCTCCTCCAACTTCTCTCCTTCGCTAGCGTCGGCTGCTCGCTGGGCTCAGTTACCTCCCTTCACTCCTCCATTCCGATGACCGATGACGTCAATTCCGCAACAGACATCCGTAGTCCGTTTTCTTTTTCTATGGCGACGACTTTCGCTTTCATAGGAAGAAACTAGTGAAGGGAGACAATTTTTTTTTTTCTAATGATACTGGGGAGGATGTTTTCTATCCGTTGATTACTCAGACATCGCTGTCATGAAAATAGTTACGAAGGCAATAAGGAAATAAAAGAAAAAGACAAAGTGGGATGGGTTAATTATCTGAATGTGACTTCGATAGAAAGAGAGGGTGTAGGGTGGGGGTGAAGGAAAGAGGGAGGGGGGAGGGGGCAAGCAAAGCAGATAATGTTAATACTTTTCGTTTATGGGAGTGTGTACAATGGACAATGTGTGTATGCACAAGTGTTTGTCTGGCGCAGCGATCAGCCGGTGTACCGTATTGAACAATTCTTTGCCAGTTTTTGAAAAGAAAAAACAACAACAACAACATCAACCATGTTTCAACTTGATTCATTGGAATAAAACTTCAAGATTCCATTATCAGTGCTCCGAGTGTGGCCTATTTGTTGTTGTTTTGCTGCTATTACTATCATTGTTCTCATTTTTCTTCTTCTTTCGTTCTTCTTCTTCTTCTACTACTACTACTACTTCTCTTCTTCTTCTCGTCCTCCTCCTCCTCCTCCTGCCCCTCCTCCTTCTTCCTCTTTTTTTTTTTTTTGATGATGATGATGATGATGATAATGATGATGATGATGATGATGATGATGATGATGATGATAATAATGATGATGATGATGATGATGATGATGATGATGATGATGTTGTTCTATCAATGACAGTGGCTATGAAAGCATGGTTGGGAGAAAAGGTGGAGGTTTTGGTCCTCTGACTAGGTGGCTGTTTGTACATGCAAGTTTCGCTGGACGCTTGCGGTATGCCTGTGTGGGTGTGTGAGTGTGGAGTTTGGGATCGGTATTTGAAATGGATGTTTTGAGTAAACATGACGTCTGTTGCTGGAGTTTGATGTCGAGGTGGCTGTACGAATGATTGTTCTAGTGGATCTTAAGATAATTGTTTAAATGGATGTTTGGATGAACAATTGTTTGCATGGATGTTTACACGGATGGGGATTTGTTGGAATGGATTTTTTTTTAGATAGATGGATGTCTCGGTAGGTGGATGTTTGGATGGATGTTGAGATGAATATTTGTTGGAGTGTCTGTTTAAGTAGACGAGTGTTTGTACGGATGATGCCGACAATTCCGCACACAACTAATCAAGCAATGTAATATAAAAGAGACAAGGAAACCAAGCAATCAGTCTGACTATTCAACGAATCATCCAACCATCCAGCTAACCAACTGGCTAAACACCAGATCATCCAGCTAACCAACTAGCTAAACACCAGACCATCCAGCTAACCAACTAGCTAAACACCAGACCATCCACTCAGTGACCTGCCAGCCTCTCTCAACCAACCGAGAAATGAATTGCAGGACCACCTACTGTGCTGGCTGCTTAACTGACAAGTGGTTTGGCCAAGTATCTGAACCATCTACAGCATAATGTGGATCAAACGAAGATATGGCCTGAACACCCCAATCATGACCAATAGGAATTATGGCCTGAACACCCCAATCACAACCCATAGAAACTATGTCCTGAATGCCCCAATCACAACCCATAGAATCTATGGCCTGAACACCCCAATCACAAACCATAGAATCTATGGCCTGAACACCCCAATCACAACCCACAGAATCTATGGCCTGAACACCCCGATCACAACCCATAGAATCTATGGCCTGAACACCCCAATCACAACCCATAAAATCTATGGCCTGAACACCCAAATCATGACCAATAGGAATTATGGCCTGAACACCCAATCACACACCCATAGAATCTATGGTCTGAACACCCCGATCACAACAACCAATAGAAACTATGGCCTGAACAAGCCAATCACAACATATACAAAACTATGGCTTGAACACCCCGATCACAACCAATAGAAACTATGGTCTGAACACCCCGATCACAACCAAACGACTGATCTCTGGTCCTTCTTTTGCCCTGGCGGATTGGTGGACGGGAGGGGGATAGAGAGGGGAGGAATGGGAGCAGACAGTGCTGGCCCAGGGGACAGCGGGTAAGCCTAAAAATGTGGAAGCTTCCACACAGGAGTTCGAATTTCCCAGCGGAGCTTTCACCTCCCCCCCCCCCTCCTACCTCTTCTCTCTTTCCCCTCTTCTTATCTCCTCTGGTGTTCGACCCACTCCTTTATTTGCCAAAGGCTAGAATTTAGACAAAAAAATGGTTTCTTCATTTTGTTTTTGCGCCAATTATGAGAAGATAAGTGGTTTCTCGTTCTTGGTTTTTCACTTTCCTAAATGTCATTTTGTCTTTGCCAGAGGAAGACCCAAGAGGTCGAAATGCATTGTGTTTTGTCCTGTACTTTATTTGTCTGTGTCCTCGTGGTAACTAACCCCATCTTTTTTCTACAATTTGCTTTATTTTCCGCCCTCAGTCACTCCGTTTTGAAACAAAGGATAGAAGTTAAAATTCCCATAGTGTATTGGCCGTACGGGAATGAAGTATCAGAAGTTCATCGTGTCGAGGGAACGGTGACCTGGAATGTGGAGCCCGTCTTTCTCCTTCTGTCTCCTTTAGTTTTCCCTGAACTGAATCAGGTGGTCCTTCACTGTTGGGTGGACACAGAGGGTTTTCAAGCCGAATGATTCGACCCCTAAAGTGGTTCAAGCTCACGACCGTCAGCTCCGCAAACAAAGACTCTAACCGCTAGACCACGGGCCTCTCTGGTGCATGTTACCTCTCTGATAAATTCCGGGTATTGATCTGGTCGCTTTATCTCCCCTTTTCTTCTTTTCTTTGCCTGTCGTTATTTTCTTTAAAGGGGCGATTCTTGAAGACCTCATCTACTAAGCTTAGCTTAAAGATCGGTGGTCCTGGCACCAAGAGAGATGTGGTCGGCAGATGAGGCCACCTGTATCAGCATCCAAATAGCGACAGGTGCCGACAGAAAGGGAAAAGGAAGGAAGCCAGAGGTACCACTTGATGACGATGCGCTCTACCCTGGTAGAGCAGACTGGATATTGTTCTGAAAAATCGGTTCTGAGGAATACATTACACGACGGAAATGACAAGAACCACAAAAGCTTGAAAAAGTAGTAATGGTCACCGTAATAGTGACAATGACAATGATCTTAACGATGTCATTAAGGATTAGGCCGTAATGGCCATCGTGATAGTGACAATGATAATGACCTTAACGATGTCATTAATGATTAGGCCTCTCTGTTTGTTGTTGTTGTTGTTGCTGCTGCTGTTGTTGTTGCTGCTTTTTTTCAGTAGCAATAATTAAATGAAGGAGAATGTGGAGGAGGAGGAGAAGAAAAAAGAGGAAAGGGAAGGCGGAGGAGGAGGAGGAGGAGGAGGAGGAGAATTATAGAGACGACAACGACGACGACGACGACGACGACGATGGTCATGATGATGATGATGATGATGATGATGATGATGATGATGATGATGATGTTGATGATGATGATGATGATGATGATATATACACACAACATAAACATTTCCGTATAAAGAGAAGAGAAAGTGAACGCTGTTGGAAGCAAATCGCGCGCAAGCAAGATCGTACACCCACAGAACGCAAGTGCGAGCGCTCATGCGAGCACTAACACACAGAGAGAGAGAGAGAGAGAGAGAGAGAGAGAGAGAGAGGGTGCGGGAAAAGTGGAACAAGAGCAAGGAGAGACTGGGTGTGAGAGATGTGGGAGGAGGGCGGAGGAGAGGAGGGGGGGGGGGGGGGGGGGGGACGGGGGCGTTATTAGGCGATATCCTGCCGACGATGTATCAGAACAGGCATCACTGAACGCCACCAAAAAATAACTCAGCAGAAATGCAGCGTCTCCTCAAAGGGGTTGCCTCACAGTGACCTTCTGTGAAAACCGGTGCACAGACAGCAATGGGATGAGTCTGGATATACCTGTATGTGGAGAAGCTGAAATCAATGGCCGGGAGTGGCACCATGTCACGAGAGAGGAAATCCTGAAAGATGAAGTAACCCCTACATTCAGATCTATAATAAATCCACATCAAACACGACACCTCTATAGCATGTTTGAAGAGGGTTATCTTTTTTTTTAATCTCAAAAAACCTTTACGACAAAGATAAATCAGACCATCTTCCAAGAAAAAAGAGAAGCATTGAGACGATCTTTTTCAAAAAATTATTTTAATTGTGTTTTTCCCGCAAGGAATTATTACAACTCGGGTAGCTGCTTTCAGATTTAGACAAACATTACTACAGCTGAAGTGTTTTAGCTTTAGTTTCTAGTTTTAGTCATTCAAGATTTAAGCTTTCTTGTCACGTACCTTTGCAGGTAATTCCTGCAGATTGTTTTAAAGAAATTGTCAAGTTTTGTGGGTGTAAAATGTGTATGTGGAACCGGTCGAGATAGTAAAGAAGAGAGCACAAACGATACACGACAGAGTCCCAGCTGCCACAGCCAAACATGACGTTGGCCTGCTGCAACTGAGCCAGACATCCACAGCACGTGCCTCAGCACGACAGCCGGCAATTTCAGTGAGTCCCCAAACAAAACAATACCAGCAGAAAGATGAAACTGCTACACTGACATCATGAAACTGAGTGGAAGTAGGGTCAACATGTATCCAAATCCTAACCTGACCATTCACATCATTCGAAGATTTATTTGCTGTAAGGCACGAACTGAGATTACAAATCTGGATTGTCTCGGTACGTGATCTTAACTATCTTTGTGATCCTTTCTTATTGCTCTTCATTGCGTCATGGGCTAAGAATAATAACTCGCTCATCTTAAAATTGAGTTGGGGGGTGGGGGTGGGGATCGAGGCAAATGCTCAACATATTCTAGGGACATGTTTTCTATGCTCCCACAAAGAAGTAAACAAATACCAGCAGTTCTACCAGCCGCCAAGGTGAAGTGGTTAGCGTCAAAGGAGTTCCGGCTGGGAGGTTATGGTTCGAATCCCATCAGAGCCATATACTCTGTGGGGTTTTTTCTGCACTGACCGGCTTCTACCAAGAGATGGGTTTGTTATGGGCTCAATCCGGAAGACCGGGATCACGGAGTTGAGTTTCATCCACTTCATGGATGCATCTGTGACAGTCTTGCACACATTTCTTGACCAACATTGCCGATGTCTGTATCTCATTATGAAATAATGTATATGTATATGGATACATTATAAAAGGAAGCGTACAATACAACTCTCTCATGCAGTCTCAGACCAGAACAGAAACCCATAGTATCATAGTGGTGTTTTGGCGAGAGGTTCGAATGAGTGGCGTGGGTGCAGTACCACTGAGGTGGCATAGAAGATGGAACAGAAGATGATACTACTTCTGCTGTGGTAGAAATCCAGTTGTAGTCGGTTGACCTGAATTTGAACGACAGGTTCGTAAGTAAAGCATTTCATTTGTTACTGGCCGGGCTGCCGTAATATTCAAGTTTATCGCACCTTGGAAATAACTGAGTGAAATTTTGGGGGATTCTAGAGACAGCTGGAATACATAGCTGAGCGGATAGGGAAGAGTGTTGACACTCGCTTCCCACCTCTAGCGGTGGACTCGCACTGTGAAGCGTTCTCCATTACCTTGAACAGCAGACAGTGAAAGTCACTTCAGCATCCGTACATCAAGAATGGAGACGACAAAATAGCTCTGCTCTTCGCTAGACGGAAGTTCAATGGCGCTTACTAAAGGCATTCATCTTTTCTCTTAGTCTTATCGTTATCTCTCTCTCTCTCTCTCTCTCTCTCTCTCTCTCTCTCTCTCTCTCTCTCTGTGTCTCTCTCTCTCTCTCTCTCTGTTCACAGGTTACCTATGTGCTCGCCACATGTCGCCACTGACAGTGTCAAACTGTCCAGCTGGACACACACACACACACACACACACACACACACACACACCACATGTGGTACAGAGCACTGCCCTTGGTGAACAGTAGACAGTAACAAGCTGATGTACGTAATTATCTGAGAGGGCGGCTCAGCCGACTGAACAATTCTATCAGGGTGTGCACAGTGACTGCGGAGCCCAGAAGTGATCAGTACGCTGCACGAGTACAGGGGACTCCAACAAAAGGCGAATAGCGTGAAGGCGAGGCATGATACTGATCCCCTTCCTTCGTGTTCTCTGAACAGTTTGATATCAAACAACACCAGGCCCACCAAGTCAAAATGCTTCATCCCAGTCGAGCACCAGTCAGCAGTATTTTACAGGGCTGTGGGTCCTCTCTTTCCCTTGAGAAAAAAAAAAATCGCCAGTGAAGACAACGATCTGTTCCTCATCACCACATCTAACCTGTGCTAAGGGGACCAAAGATTGCAGCGCTCTGAGGAGAAAGAAAGAGGAATGTCAAAATATCCGCCATCCAATCAAAGGGCTGAATCGTTCAGTGAAGAGCAGTGTTGGGCACACGCGTGCGCGCGCGCGCGCGCGCACACACACACACACACACAACACACACACACACACACACACACATGCTCGCGCGCGCAAGAAGAAGCGTTCAATCCAAATCGATCAGACATAATGTAGGGACATAACCATATTTATGTTGCTAGTGAACAAAGGATGCAGTGGTTGTCTCCACTCTGCGTACAATAACATGAACAACAATGTACAACAATAACAACAAACATTAACATAAACAAACCCCAACACCACCCTCCATCACCAGAAAGACAACAAAAATCAATCAGCAAGCAAAGTCCGAAATCAACACAGAAGATCGAAAAGAAAAGATTTCAAAAGGCGAATGCATTATATCCTACTAATTGCAGAAGGTACAATCAACAGGATAGTCTGTCCGGAGGATGTGTGTGTTGTGTGTGTGTGTGTGTGTGTGTGTGTGTGTGTGTGTGTGTGTGTGTGTGTGTGCCTGTGCCTGTGCGTGGTGCGTGCGCGCGGTGCGTGCGCGTGCGTGCGTGCGTGCATGCAGGGTGTGTGCATGTGAGTGCGCGAGCGCGTGCATGTGTGTGTGTGCGTGTGCATGTGGTGTGTGTGTGTGTGTGTGTGTGTGTGTGTGTGTGTGAATGATAGTCTGTGGACTTAAAAACAACAAAAAAAAAGCATTTGTGTGAGCAGATGGACAATCCTCTAAATTTCCCGTGTGTTGACACACTTAGGACACCATAGGTAGGTGCGTGTAGCGTGGATGGTCCCTGCTATCGCTTTGTGGCGTAAGCTTTATGGAAGAACCGTCCCATTGTTTGAAGCATCCAATCCGCTTACGCCCTAGTTTGAAATTTTCCTGATGACTCATGTGGTACACGAGACGCGTCTGGTAACGACCAGTCTGTCGCCCCTGCCCAATTTGTCGTCCAGCGAGAGATTGGGCCTCAATACCAGGACCAGTTTGTCGCCCAGGCGGCAGATTGGTCCATTTTAAGTTTTTGAGGGCGACAGATTGGGTCGCACTTCACTGTCCAATCTGTCGCCCCTTGGCCAATTTGTCACCAACTTACCTTGCTCTCAGTGAGTTGATGTTGGGCCATTTCACTCATTCCCACACTTTCTCTCACTTTAGGAGAAAGTGTGGAGGCTCACTTCCTCTCACTTAAGAAGAAAGTGCGGGATTGAGAGAAAGTGTGGTCCTTCCCCTTTCGCACTTTCTCCATGTGAGAGACAGTATGAGGGCGCCCCCACACTCTCTCCAATTGTGAGAGAAAGTGTGGGGAGTGCCCCATTTTATTTTATTTTATTTATTTATTTAATTTTTTTTTTATTTAGTTTCTTTTCTTTCCTTAACATCAAACTAAGAGCCAAATGATAATAAAATCTAACAAAAAGTGATGGAATGAGACAGGAGTTTAGTATTGCTTTTCTATTGAATGGTCACATTGAGAAATTTTCAGAGTGCATAATCAATCAGAAAAATCAAAACATGCAAGTGTTAAGTAGTTAGATCAACTAGTTATCAAATCCAGATAATAAAATTCATGTTGGAAAGTAGACAATCACACAAAAATGTTGCTTATGTTATTTTGGTAAGTTCATATGCATATCGTATTACACATTGGCCTTAAACGTTACCTGTCCAGTACTCTCCCTATCGAATTGGGTGATCACGAAGTAGTTCGGTTTATTGTAAAAATCCAAATGTTCACTACTTAGGCTGCTCTAATGGTAATTTTATAATATTCTCAACCTAGATAACTACTGGTCAGTGCCAAAACCAGTGGTCAGCTTCATGAAAATTCACGTTTTCACTATTTCACTGCATGCTGGTGTGTTATAAACGCTTCTGTACAGTTTACAGATAGATGTCCAGTGGTCAGCAAGATTGACCAGTGGTCAGTTTCATGTAAATGTAACATTTTCCTGAGTTCACACCGTATTGATATGTTTTATGCTTTCTTTTTTTTTAATGTAGAATACCAGTGGTCTGCAAGAAGGACTAGTGGTCAGTTTTATGTCAATTTCATATTTTCACTATCTCATTCTGTATTGATGTGTAATAGGGCGTGTATGCTTCTTAAAACATAGTATGACTAGTGGTTAGCAACAATGACCAGTGACCAGTTTGGAAAACGTAAGTGCTTACTGTTTATTATATGAACATTTCTGTGCTTCTTGCAATTTAGATGATCAGTGGTCAGTGACAATGACCAGTGAGCAGTTTGATGCCAATTCCATATTAAAAAAATGTTTGACAGACAGAGTATTGTTGTGGTATGGGAGTTTCTCTGCTCCTTACAACACAAATGACAGGTAATCAGCAAGAATGACCAGTTTGCATTGTGATGTAAAATTCCATGTTTTTCTCTATTTGATTGCATATTATCATGTGGTGAGTATTTTTCCCTACCTTTCATGACGTAGATGACCTGTGGCCACTTTGCTGCAGTACCTATCTATCTGCAGTATCTATCTATCTATATTTCTTTAATACATACATCTCCTAATATAATATAGGTCAAAATAGTTTGTATAGATTCTGTATCAAAGAGGTAATGAACACCACTGAGCTGACCATGTATAGTAAAACCTGATTAATTGAAAGAGCCTTTAAACATTTTTCTATTTCCGTTTGCTCGTGTAATGTTTGTTGTTTACGTTCGACTTGAACTTGCTCATCTTCTTCATTACATGGTAGGTTGCGTAGGACAGACAGGATTTTATCTAAACTATCGATTGACAACGACTAAATCTTTCAAAAAGCTGTTTCAACCTCGAACAATAAACGAAATCATTCTTTACGTGATAAATTGTTTCTACTTGGGATAGTGTCCCTTCGCGCGAGCGTAGAACTGTACATGAAAAACTAGGCCAAACTAGATCTGTGTGTTTGAGACGAGTCGCGCGGCGTGCACTCGTCTCGCGAAAGAAGAAAAGCAGCGCGCTGCGAATCGTCCTTGACCTTTGTTAATCTGTCTAAAGTTAGCCATTGACCCAGATTCTTAAAAAAAAATCCATTCTTTACACGCACGCGTCGCATAAGTATATATATTTAGCTAAAAATATGTAGAACACACACAGGATTTGTACTAATTATGACGCTCAACACGAAAACTGGACAGCACTCGTTTCACCTCAATGCTTATCAAACTTATATATGATATACAATATCCAGTTTGCTGCACATTCAACAGCAATCTAATCCTGTTTTGTTCCATTTTTGTTCCTTTCCATCCCTCTCTACTTCTTATAAGTGTTATTTATTGGAGTTTCTACCATATCATACAAACAAAAACCTTTCTATTTAACCCTCCTCCTTTCTGATTTCTGTATGTTTAACAAGTCAGTTTTAACCTGTAGGCCACATTGCCAGCCCTTGAGCTTTAATCCTTATAATTGATTTTCTCTGGATTTGAGAGCATAAAAGATGTACATAGCTACATCCCGTATGATCTCTGTATTTTTATTTTGTAGTATATTATCTAATCTAATCATGTTCAATTGTTAAAATGTTTGGTTATGTATTTCACTCTTAATTGGTTATAAGCTGGACATGCAGTTAAAAAGTGCATTTCTGTTTCATCTACAGGACAAAAGGGGCAGGTTGCAATCACCAAACTATCAGTGTATTTCCTATTGATATGTAAATCATTTATCCTAGTCTCATTTTTGTTAATGCTTTCCTAAATTTAGTTATAGTAATTTGATGTAGGTATTCTTCTGTTTGATGCAAGGTTTTGAATGTGTAGTATGTTGTGAATCTCTCGCTATTTGTTATTTTCTCATGCCAAGTTTGTTTATAACAATCTATATTCTTTGTTTAAATTCTTTATAAAAACCATGTTCATTACTTAACCCTTCATTTATCCATACCTCTGAGAAACCATACCTATCCAGACATCCTTTTATTCCTAGCGCCCAGTTTTGTGTTTTAGTTACTTCTGTTTTTTTCCTTTCATATGCTTCTTTTTGGAATCCTATCAGGTGGCATATTACTAAACATAGCCATATTTAATTGCTTTTATTATACTATCTATATATAATGGGTATCTGCCTAACTCTCCATACACTAGATTATTTGGTGTTTTCTTCCTACCCCTAAATACTTTTTGCATGCAAGTAGATGTACATTTTCTACAGCTGAATACATAGTTAATCCCCATACCTCAGCTGCATATAGTAAAAGTGGTTTGATTTGGGTATCAAATAATTTGAAATAGATTTTCATGTCTATATGTCCTAGACTGTACATGGTTTCATTATTTCAATCACCTTACCTTTAGCTCTACCTGCATATTCTGAAAGGGAGATATCTGCCGAGAGTTTGGTTGTCAATGTATAACCCAAATATTTATAGCTATTTACAACTTCTATTTCTTTCACCTTTATAATACCATTTCTCTGCTCTTCCTAGGTAACCTCCTTTCCTGAATACCATGACTTTGTTTTTGTAGATTCACTGTTAAGCCTATTTGATCAGATGTCTCTTGGAGAGTTTTATTTGATTTTGTAATCCTAATGGGGTTATCGATATTAGTGCTATATGATCAGCGAAGAGTAATAAGAATAGTTCCTCAGTTCTGGTAGAAATTGGTAGCCATGTCTTCCTCTCAATGTGACCTTTCTGCCACTTCTGTTATCAAAAGGGAAAAAAAAAACCATAAAGGAGATAATAAGCACCCTTGTTTCACTCCTTGAGGGCAATTGAAGAATTCTGGACAGTTCATTCCCATATCTCACACATGTCTGAACTGTTCTGTACATTCCTTTTAACATGTTTAACATTTTAGTAGATATTTTATGTTTCTTTAGGATTTCCCATAGCTTGTCCCTGTTGACAGTATCGAACGCTTTTTGATAGTCAATGAATGCTGCATATGATTTGCTTCTCTTCTACCATACAAGCAGTTACTTATCATTGATACCAAAGTGTAAATATGGTCTATGGTAGAGAAGGTTTTTCTAAATCCTGCTTGCTCTTTGCTTATTTTGTTCTCTTCCTCTTCCCAGTTGTATAATCTTCTATTTATTATGGCTGTGAAAATTTTACTTAAGATCCATAATAGGGAAATACCTCTATAATTTCCTGGAATTTGTTTATCACCTTTTTTAAAAAGAGGCCACTATTACAGCTTTGTCCATTCTATAGGAAAATAACTATCCTGAAATATCTTATTAGATAATTTTATTAGAAATGGGGTTATATGTGTTTCTGTGGTCTTAAAAAAATTCAGGTGGTATTCCGTCTAGTCCAGATGCTTTACCTTTTTTCAATTTCTTTATTGCTAGACTTATTTCAGATATTTTATTCTTCATCTAATTCTTGTATATGGATTTCCTCTTCCTCAACTTCAATGTTTTGTTGCACCCTTTCATTGTTGGTATGCACTTCAGGTAAACTGCGGATTGAAAACACTTTCGAAGTGGTTCTTGCCATTGTGTGATATTTATTGATGGTAGTGTAATCTTTTTCTTTTTAGTACTTTTATAATGTTCCAAAACATCTTACTATCTTTTTGGTTTTGTATGAGTGCCTCATATGTTGGTTACTATATTGTGTGTTTTTTTCTTCTCTCTGGTTGTTTCTTTATATATTGTTCTTTTGTTGCATATAACACCTTTCTTGCTTCATACAAATTTGGGTTTTTGAATCTGTTGTTATGTGTCAGTATACATAATGCATGTCTGGCATCTTTTTTCTTAGCTTTACATTCTCTTGTCATACCATCCATTTGTTGTTTTGTTGTGCCCCTCCTATGCCTATATTTACATACATACTTTTACCAGCCTCTTTTAATAGTTTATTGAAATTTTCTATACTTAAATCTGTGTCAGTCTATCCCCTCTGTAATCTGTTCTAGTAGTGTTTTAAATCTCTTGTTTCCATATGCTGTATATATTCTTGTTGTTTTGCAGGGTCCCATGTAATTTTCTTTACAACTTTTCTCTTAGCTTTGTCTTCCTGAGGGTTCTGGCAATGTGCTCTGTATTACCAGATTGATTGGCATATGAGATTCAATTTTTTCATGAATATGCACAGCTTTTACATTACCAATCAACTCAAAATGAACATACATAATAATCAATTGTACTATTCCCTCTGTCAGAATAAAAAGTGTATGCACGTCAAAATTCTCTGCACTTAGTCCCATTTAGAGGAGTTAATTTAAATGTTGTACAAAACTCTATTAATTTTTTTCCGAAACCATTTGTACACGAGTCCATTGACCTTTGTGCAACACACAACCTGATCATTGTTTGATGTGTCATCATCATCGTTTACACTCAGACCCATTTCCCTATACGTGCATTGAAGTCTCTCCGATAATATAGAAAAAAGTCATTTCGTTGCTCTATTTGTGTAGTAATATTGCTCTAGTAGTTCTAAGGTACATGTATAGTCCTTGTCAAAATAGAAACGGCTATCAACTGGGTGTATATATATCCAAAAAAACAAATATCCTTCCCACAATTTAGCAGGTTTTCAGATATACGTATACATAATACATTTTTTATCCCCATGTTTATACTGAACATAGTCAGACATTCTTTTTTAATTAACATAAACACAAACCCCCCTGAAGGTGATGCCCATTTTGGTAAAATTCACAGCTGGGCAATGGGTATATAAAAATCTGGAGAATTTTATTTCAAAATCAAATGATTCTGATGTAAAAGTTTGTCGCTCAGGCAGCAGATATCAAATGACACCGTAATATATTCAAAAACATCTGGAGTCAGTTAATTTCTCAAGCAGACCTTCTACGTTCCAGCAACCAAATACAGCTTTTCTTACCTTCTTTAATTTCATCCTTACTCAAATTTCCATTCTCATCCTCGTTCTCATTTTCATTCTGTCTTGTCTCATTCATTTTTATCTCATTCACAGTGTGTTGCCGTTGCAATTCCATCTTTTCTAGTATTGTCCGTTTAGCTTGTTCTCTGTGTGTTGACTTGTAGTGACATTATTCCTGAATTTTGTGTGTGACCTTGGCCTAATTCCATCATTTTTCCTCATTTCTTTCTTTCTCCGGTCTTTCTTCGTTGATGAGAACGTGTGTATCCAGGTGAGTGTGGTGGTTTTGTTTGTTATTCTTGAAGTGTTTGTGTCAGAATCTTAATGCTTGTTTTTTGATGAGTGTTGTTTGGGTTTGGTTTTCCCCCCATTGTTTGATTTACCTCCCCTTCTTCACTATAGAGAATTATAACACGCCTGGAGTATAGTTTCTTCGATTGTAGATTGTCGTGTATTGATGTGTTGTCGTACCCTAATCTTTATCGTCTTCTAGTCATATCTTCTTTCCTTATTGGTGGATTTCCTATGTGTTAGGCTGTCATCTGCTCTTTCCCTTCAACAGTGTGTAGAAAAAATCGCAACGCGAATGGGGAATAG
>JADBJO010031405.1:12500-16791 GCA_016801955.1 Conus betulinus | reverse complement strand
CTCCCCCATCCCAACAACACACCTTTGACGCGCGACGGCGAGAGGCACCACTTTGTGTCCCAGACAAACACCACAAACCAACACACACACTATCAAACCACACATGAATCATAACAGCACATAGTTATGTCTACGTACAGCATTCCACAAACATCTGACCAGCGCGCTGTTCGGGTGGCAAATGCGCAGGTCGGACATCTGCTAAGTCGTAGCCATGAGACGCTGCTTCTTACATCTTCATCTTAGTCATTATTACGTTATATCCGTCAGCTATAAATCGTGTGCAGTGGTTCTCGAAAGTTCGGGCAGGTATAGTGTAGATGGTACTCTGGACTAGTTCGCACCTTAGTGACATCTCCGTGATGAAACTGCGTGTAGTGTGTGTGTGTGTGTGTGTGTGAGGTGCATGCGTGAGGAGTCGCGTGCGTGGCGTGTTCGTGCGTGCGTGCGTGCGTGCGTGCGTGCGTGCGTGAGCTGGTGCGGCGTGCGCGTGCGTGCGTGAGTGCGTGACGTGCGTGCGTGCGTTGCGTGCGTGCGTGGCGGCGTGCGTGCGCTTGAGTGCGGCGTGCGTGCGTGCGGGGTGCGTGCGTGCCGGCGGTGCAGATGCGTGCGTGCGGCGTGCGTGCGTGTTGTGGCGTGCTGTGCTGTGTGCGTGCGTGCGTGCGTGGGTTGCGTGCGGCTGTGCGTGCTTTCGCGTGCGTGCGTGGCGTGCCGTGCGTGCGGCGTGTCTGCTTGCGTGCGTGCGTGCGTGACGTGACGTGCGTTGCGTGTGCGTGCGTGGCGCGTGCGTGGCGTGCGTGCGTGCGTGCAGTGTGTCGTGCGTGCGTGCGTGCTGCGTGCGTGGCGTCTTGCTGGCGTGCGTGCGTGCGTGTGTGGTGTGTGTGTGTGTGAGTGTGGTTGTGCCGTCAGAGTGTGTGTGTGTGGTGCGTCATGTGTGGTGTTGTGTGTGTGTGTGGTGTGTGTGTGTGTGTGTGTGTGTGTGTGGTGTGTGTGTGTACTTGTGCGTGTTTGTGTGCGTGTGCGAGCGCGCGCACATACGCGCGAGCGCGCGTTTCATGCGTACCGTGCGTTCGTATCGTACCTGTGCGCGTGTCATGCATGCGTGCGTGCGTGTGTGTGTACCGTGCGGTACAACCATGTGTGTGTGTGTGGTGTGTGTGTGTTGTGTGCTGTGTGTGTTGTGTGTGTGTGTGTGTGTGCTTTAGTGCGTGAGTAGTGCGTGTGTGTGTTGGGTGTGTGTGGTGTGGTGTGTGTGTGTGTGTGTGTGTGTGTGGGGTGTGTGTATGTGTGTGTGTGGTGTCCTAACTTCTAAGTCTGATGATTTAAGCAGTCACCACCACCCCACCACCACCACCCACCCCCCCACCCACCTACCCAACCCAACCTCCCCTATTAGTCACCTTACCTGAGTCTCAGTGCACGACAACAGAAGTGACAATGGCGGCCAGCTTGTGGCCTGACTAAATCTGGTGTTGATCTGTCAGTTGTCAACACAGCAAACACCAGTGGCATCAGGCACGGAGAAGACGCAGTAGTGACAGACAGACAGACGGACAGACAGACAGGCAGGCAGGCAGACAGACAGACAGACAGGCCGACAGGCAGGCAGGGCAGGCAGACAGACAGACAGACAGACAGCTGACGGAAGGCTAGTAAGCTGGCAGGCAGGCAGGCAGGCAGGCAGGCAGGCAGGTAGGTAGGAAGATAAGTATACAGACAGACAGACAGACAGACCAGACAGACAGGCAGGCAGACAGACAGAGACAGACAGGCCGACAGGCAGGCTAGTAAGCTGGCAGGCAGGCAGGAAGGCAGGCAGGGAAGCAGGTAGGTAGGAAGATAAATATACAGACAGACAGACAGACAGAAAGACAAAGAGACAGAGAGATTCCGACGTGGCCAAAGTTCTACCTATTTCCTCAGCTCTCGCATAATAATTATGGTCTGTCAGTTGTCACTTTCGGCCCGTTGCCTATTTTGCCACAGTCATTTTTCTAAGTTATGCAAGTACGCCTACTTAGTCTTTGGAATAACGAATTATGTTTCTTTTTTGTTTGTTTTTTTTCGCCGTCTCAGATCCTCTCTCTCTCTCCTCTCTCTCTCTCTCTCTCTCTCTCTCTCTCTCTCTCTGTCTCTGTCTCTCTCTCTCTCTCTTCCCCTCAGGCCAACCCCATCCCAGCTTCATCCTTCTCACACCATATATTCTCCAGCTTCATCACACCCATATATTCCAGCCACACACCACCCACGCACACATTCCCTACCCCCACCACCCCCCACCCCTACTCCCCGTACACACACACACACACACACACACACACACACACACACACACACACACACACACACACCCCTACCCCACCACACCATACCCCCACTCCCCGCACACACACACACACACACACACACACACACACACACCCATCACACATTCCCCTACCCCACCACACCACACATCCACTCCCCGTGTACACACACACACACACACACACAACACACACACACACACACACACACACACACACACACACACATTCATACATACACACACACACACACACACACACACACACACACACCACACACACACACACACTTAGCAAGAGTTCTGTCGCACTAATATTGAGCAGCAACAGCCCACAGTGTGCCAGTTGACAAACATATCAAGTCACATTCCCCGGACACCCAGCAGCGGAGACACAGCACTGCGGCCTGAGTCACCCCTTTGGTGATGCACCACCTCCCTTACCCCCCCCCCCCCCCCCATCCCCCCCTCCCCCCCCCTACGCTTCCACTCTTGAGGGACGTATGAAGTACATCCACGACCTCCAAAGCCCCCGATATATTATAAGAAGAATGACCGCTACACAACAGCGGCCGGTTGACGGATTGGATTGGATTGGATTAGATTGGATTGGATTGGATTGGATTGGGATTGGATTGGATTGGATTGGATTGATTGGGATTAGGATTAGGATTGGGATTAGGATTGGGATTAGGATTGGGATTAGGATTAGGATTGGATTAGGATTGGATGGATTGGATTGGATTGGATTGGGATTGGGTTGGGTTGGATTGGATTTGGTTTGGGTTGATTTGATTTGATTTGGGTGGAGCGGAGCGGAGGGGAGTGGAGTGGATTGGAGTGGATTTGGTTTTGATTTGATTTGGTTTGGTTTGGTTTGGTTTGATTTGGTTTGGTTTGGTTTGATTTGGGTTGATTTGATTTGATTTGATTTGGGTGGAGCGGAGCGGAGTGGAGTGGAGTGGAGTGGAGTGGATTTGGTTTGATTTGATTTGGTTTGGTTTTTGTTTGGTTTGGTTTGGTTTGATTTGATTTGATTTGGTTTGATTTGGTTTGATTTGATTTGATTTGAGTGGAGTGGAGTGGAGTGAAGTGGAGTGGAGTGGAGTGGAGTGGAGTGGACCTGAGCGGAGCGGAGTGGAATGGATTTGATTTGATTTGGTTTGATTTTTGAATGTATTTGCTTGTGTGTTGTTGGCGAGACGGGGGACCGTAGGACACATAAAACAGACAAGAACATAAGCACGCACCAACGTTCCGTACTTGGTGGCCATGGTCTTGTATTCCTCACAGTTCTTATTGGCCATGGCTGGAACCCACGAGGCGGACATGAGGAGGAAGGAGCCCTCGAATCTGGACCTAGGGCAAACAGGAAGAGAAAAGCGCAAGAAGGCACAATACAGGCTTCGTTTTCTCAGCTTTCCCCCCGAGGAAAAAAAAATCGTTACCCCTCAAGAAAAACAGTAATGATAAGAACAAAACAACAAAAAACAAATATGAATAGTAAGATAAATAAAGAAATAGTAAGACAATAAACAAATAGATGAATAAATAGTCAGACAAATAAATAAATAAATCAGGGAGGTAATAATGAACAGAAAACAGCAAATAAGAAAGGTAACTCTTGCTCCCATGTCGATCAAGTTACCAGCCCACGACGGCAAGCGAATGACGCTGACTGCTGCTGCGCCAGTTCATCCAATGACATCAGGGCGGACACAAAGACTGCGCAGTTCTGTTTAGTTCAGTGGTTTATTTAATGTCTTTTCATCGCCAGATGATATCAGACGCTTTTATAACAACAACAAAATTTTTTTACAAACCTCCACACTTAACTCCACGTTAGTGCTTTCAAACCCACATCTGATATATGCATATCTACATAAGTGAAATACCCTTGTGGTACACAAATTTTGTTGATCTTTACAAACATTTGCAACCTGTGACTGTGAAATAACCATGGCAATTTCAGCAACATATGAACTA
>JADBJO010031405.1:5000-7500 GCA_016801955.1 Conus betulinus | reverse complement strand
GTACAACAGCTAGATGAAGAAATAACAGAACAGGAAGTAGGATTAGCAATAGCAATAAACAAACTGAAATCAGGAAAATCCCCAGGAATAGATGAAATCCCCCCAGAATTTCTAAAAACAATAGCTAGCAAAATAATACCATATCTAACTAAGTTATTCAATAAACTGTTCCAAGAAAGTTATTTCCCCTTAGAATGGTCATGTGCAGTAATTGTACCACTCCACAAGAAAGGTGATAAGCAAAACCCAGGAAATTATAGAGGGATTTCACTGTTATGCATTACAAGTAAAATTTTTACAGCAATAATCAACAAAAAGACTTTACAACTGGGCAGAAGATGAGAACAAAATTAGCAAGGAACAAGCAGGATTTAGAAGGGGATATTCGACAATAGACCACATTTTCACATTAACAACTATGATATCAAATTGCCTCTATGGCAGACGTAGAAGTAAATTTTATGTAGCTTTTATAGATTATCAGAAAGCATTCGATACTGTAAATAGAGATAAATTATGGGAGATCCTACAGAAACATAAAGTATCTACAAAAATGCTCAACATGTTGAAAGGCATATACAAAACAGTACTAGCTTGTGTTAGATTTGGAACTGAACTAACAGAGTTTTTCGAATGCCCAGCAGGAGTAAAACAAGGTTGTTTGTTGTCCCCCTTGATCTTTTCTCTATTAATAAACAGAAGTGGCGGACAATGTCACAAGAAAAGGCAGACATGGTTATCAATTTCTACCAGGCGCAGAAGAGATTTTTCACATTGCTTTTTGCAGATGACATAGCCCTGATATCATTAACACCAGCAGGCTTACAAAATCAATTGAAGAATCTACAACAAGCCTCGGATTCTATAGTTTTACAGTAAATCTACAAAAAACAAAAATAATGGTTTTTAGGAAAGGGGGCTATTTGGGCAAAAAGGAGAAATGGTACTACAAAGACCAAGAAATAGAAGTTGTAAACAGTTATAAGTACCTAGGTTTCACCCTGACAACTAAACTCTCAGTAGACATTTCACTTTCTGAATATGCTGGTAGGGCGAAAGGTAAAATTATGGAAATAATGAAAACTATGTACAGTTTAGGACATTTAGATATGGCTATTTATTTAAAACTGTTTGACACTCAAGTTAAACCCTTACTCTTATACGCAGCAGAAGCATGGGGTCTAACTAGATATAAAGCAATAGAAAAATATACACTTGTTCGCTTGTAAAAAATATATGGTGTGGGCAAGAAAACCCCAAATAATCTAATATATGGGGAGTTGGGTAGATATCCTGTATGCATAGACAGCACAATAAGGGCGATTAGGTATTGGTTTAAAATTATAAAAATGGAACCAAACAGACTCCCCAAACAAGCATATGAAAGAGAAAAGACCGAAATAAACAAAACCCAAAATTGGGCATTAGAATTAAAACGCTGTTTAGACATATACGGCTTTTCAGAAGTGTGGCTAAATGAAGGGGTAGATGAGATGAACAGATTTATTTCAGTATTAAAACAAAGAATGGTAGATTGCCACAAGCAGAACTGGCATGATAAAATAGAAAATAGCGAACGTTTTAACACTTACCGCTCTTTCAAATTTGTACACCATACTGAAAAGTATTTTTACGACATCACAATAGCGAAATTTAGAAAAGCACTAACCAGACTACGTTTAGGGTAAACGAATTACACACAAACAAAAAAAGTTTACAGACAAGGATGCAATTACAACATGTCCTTTTTGTCCAACAGAAGAAACCGAATTACACTTTTTTTTAAGATATGCCCATGTTACAGACAATTAAGGGAGAAATATATTTATAAACATTACAGAAATAAGGATACAATTACACTAAGAAACCTATTACAAAATGAAAATATGGAAATGATACGTGACCTAGCAATGTATACGTTTTATGCATTAAAATACAGAGAAACACAAATATAAGACAAAAAAAGACTTGGTTTTGCTTCTGTGGGCTCTGAATTTAAGCTGTATATCTCTGGGGGTATGTGTATATGTATGTATGATTATGTGAATTTTATGTATAAACATATGAATCTATATGCATAATAAATGAACATGGATGTGTGGTTATAATATAATATAGAGAAGGCTGAATCATGGATTTAACTCGTAAGGTGTTTCTCAGAATGGAAAGTATATGAATACCTGAATGAGTATGAGACTGCAATTTGTGTGATGATATGAACAGCTTTACGAAAGAGATGTTATATGAACACAAATAAGATCATGCAAATGTATACTCAGATGTGAAGTACGACAAGGACTATGTACATATGCATGATGGAAAGATAACTATAAAAGTGAATACAAGGGTGTAATACGAGAGAATGTGAATGTAATATAATATGAAAGAATGGAATTATGGAAATGAATATGTGTTGAGAGAAAATATGTGTAATGAATGAATATGAATATGCTTGGAAATGTATAATTATGGATGGAAATGAGGGAGAAGGAGGCTATTA
>JADBJO010031404.1:12500-16791 GCA_016801955.1 Conus betulinus | reverse complement strand
TTGAGATGAAGAGAGAAAGGGAAGTGAAGAGAGAAACGGGGCCCCCGGGGGGCGGGCGCCCCTTGGCGGCGAGTTTTTTTTTAGAAAAAGAAGAATCCTTGCCTAGATAAAATAAGGGAGATTACCCAAGTAGGAATCAAATGCAATCAGACCTATGTGCGTCAAAACCTCGGAGCAGAAGCATAGGACACACGAAGGATCTATGGACATCAAAGGTCAAGCAAAATTAAAACGATCACCGGTGTTGTCATTTTTACGAGTCCAACTGGTCTGCTGAAAACAGACCCTCAGTGTGCACAGCTGGGGGAAGGAGACGGGAGATGTGGGGGGGGAAGACAAATTTAACGAAACGATGGACTAACGCGCATTGGAAGACGGACAGGGAAGACATCTGCAGAGATCCGGAGCTTTGGACACAAAACCGACCAGAAAACTAGAGGACGACGTAGTGATTGTCTGTTTCTCAATGTGGTACAACCAAATGACTCCCCAGGATTTTCAGGCGGAGGAGGGGAGAGGGGTAGGAGGAGACTGCTACTTTCAACGGCTTCAGAACTAATCATTTCAGATTTTCAGACTGGGCGCGTTATATTCCACAACAGATTTATGGCTCGTTGCTCCAATGCAGCATCTCTGACAACACTGACCTGGTCTGTACTTGTTTGCTTCATCTGACAACATGAACTGGACCTGGTTTTTCGTACTTGTTGCTTCATCTCCTGACAAACACTGAGACTGGTCTGTACTTGTTGCTGCTTCAAATCTGACAACACTGACCGGTTCTGTACATATGTTGCTCATCTCTGACAACAGCTGACCTGGTCTGTACTTGTTGCTTCCATCTCTGACAATTACTGACCTGGTCTGTACTTGTTTGCTTCATCTCTGACAACACTGACCTGTCTGTACTTGTTGCTTCATCTCTGACAACACTGACCTGGTCTGTACTTGTTTGCTTCATCTCTGGCAAACAGTGACCTGGTCTGTACTTGTGCTTCATCTCTGACAACACACTGAACCTGGTCGTACCTTGTTGCTTCATCTCTGAACAACACTGACCTGGTCTGTACTTGTGCTTCATATCTGGCAACACTGACCTGGTCTGGTACTGCTTCAGCTTGACAAACACTGACCTGGTCTGTACTTGTTGCTTCATCTCTGACATCACTGCTGACTCTGGTCTGTACTTGTTGGTCATCTTGATCGACAACACTGACCTGGGTTTTGTACTTGTTGCTTCATTCTCTGACCATAGTGACCTGGTTTTGTACTTGTTGCTTCATCGCTGACAAAACACTGACCTGGTCTGTATTTGTTGCTTCATCTGACAACACTGACCTGGTCCTGTACTTGTTGCTTCATCTGACAACACTGACCTGGGTCTGTAATTGTTGCTTCATCTCTGACAACACTGACCTGGTCTGTAATTGTTGCTGCTTCATCTCTGACAACACTGACTGGTCTGTACTTGTTTGCTTCATCTCGGACAACACTGACCTGGTCTGTACTTTGTGCGCTCATCTCTGACAAACACCTGACCTGGTTTTGTACTTGTTGCTTAATCTGACAACACTGACCTGGTCTGTACTTGTTGCTTTCATCTCTGACAACACTGACCTGGTTTGGTACTTGTTGCTTCATCTGGACAACACTGACCTGGTCTGGGGGGGGGGGGGGGGGGGGGGTGTACTTGTTGCTTCATCTCTGACAACACTGACCTGGTTTTGTGTACTTGTTGCTCCAGTGCGCATCTCCTCCCATCCCCGTGGCCGCTCTTGGAGCAGGATGTCCTCAGCGGTGTGCCCGTTGGTGTTTTCCGTTAAAGCTCATGTCGGCCCCCCACATCTGTCCAACATCAAAAATGTATGAAGAGAGAGAGTCTGTTAACGGCCACTGTGAGAGAGCCGGAGGGAGTGGGGAGTATAGAGACAAAAGCGAGGATGGATGGGAAAAGTTAGGTTGATAGCGACATACAGAGAGAGACGGAGATAGAGAGATGAACTCAGAGAGAGAGAGGGGGGGGAGTGAGAGAGTGAGAGAGAGAGAGCGAGAGAGACAGAGACAGAGGAGAGAGAGAGACAGAGAGACAGAGCGAGAGAGGAGGAGGAGGGAGTGGGTCTGGAGGTGAAAGAGACAGTTGATAAACAGACAGACAAAAACGCAGAGAAAAAGAAGAAACAAAAATGGGACATCAGGCAAGGAGGGGACCTCAGGCAAGAGACGTGATGAAAGATGAGAAAGATGGAAAAAAAGAGAAAAGTATAAGCTAATAAAGGAAACTGAAAAAAAAAAAAAGCTAGAACGAACATTTTGAAAAATTACAGCAAACAAAGAAAGACTGAAAAGGCATTGGACCAGGGACGCCACGCATATACACACACACGCGCTCGTGCGTTCACACACACACACACACGACACACAAACACACACACACCACACACACACACACACACACACACGCGAACGTCACACACTAAAAACACAAATGCGTGCACTCCATGAGGCAGGGAGAAGGAAATTAGGAGGGAGGAAAAGAAAAAGGAAAGAAAATTGTTAGAAAAAGACTATTTTTCCATAATGAAAACGAGAAATAAAAAGAAGCCTGGACAGACAGACTGTCAGGGCAGAGACAGAGAGAGAAGAGAGAGGAGAGGGGACAGAGAGAGAGAGAGAGAGAGAGAGAGAGAGAGAGAAGAGAGAGTAAAAAAGCAAAAGAAAACATAAAAAAGAAAGAAAGAAAAGGGCAAAATCCAAAAAAAAAATATAATAATAATAAATAAATAAATAAAGAAACGAAACGGAAAAAAAAGGGGAAAAAAACAAGGGGGCTGGGGAAGGGGGTGGAGGGAGAGGGAGGGGGAACAGCATTACGCACGCGAAAACAAGACAAAACTACAGGAAGAACAACAACGGGACCAAGACGACAATCCATCAAGGACTGCTGAACACAACATGAACATCCAAAGGTCATGAAGACGGTGGCAACGCTGACCCACGGTGACACGAGACGCGTTTCAGTTGGCATCCCTTTTTTCCCACTTTCCCCTTCGCGGGCTACAACAAACGACTACTGGGTGAATGGCCCCCTAGGAGGGTATCACTTCGCGACTACATCATTAACACCTGGAAGGGCCAACTGCAAGGTACCAATGAGGCAGGAGGAAGCCTACAGAAATGTGACGAATTCCATGCGTCCATCCCCCTACCATCCCCCATGCGCGCGCACGCACGTATGAAGTATCCTGCATTTCTTTCCCCCTGCCTGCTTATTTGTTCAGCAAGCACGCACGCACACACACAACACACACAACACACACACACCACACACACACACCACACACACACCGCACGCACGCACGCACGCACGCAGCACGCACACACACACACAACCCACACACCACACTTGGTTTTGCGTGTGTACACAAGTCCACAGGAATAATATATAACTGATCACAGTTTCTAAAGCAATTATCAATTTCGTAACACTGAAAAGATTCCAGAAATCAAATAATGGACATTTTACAGCCTTGCCAGTTTGTGAAATAAGTGGGGGGATGAGAATTACACGTGTTTTATCAATATGTATTGTTCTACCAAGTGTGACTGTTAGCGCTCGTCACTGCCAGAGAAAATCCATCCCTACATGGAGTGCCCAGATATTGTCAATTGTCAATGTTGAATTTCACACGCACGCCACGCACGCGCGCATGTCGCGCGAACCACAACACACACACACACACACACACACAGAGGGCTACCGCAACACACGGTTACTATATGGGACGCTTTCAGTCAAAAAAATTGCTGGGTGAAAAGCTAGAAAAAAAAGGTCGGTAGGGCTATATCACGATGGCGGAACGCATTCAGGACACGCTTCCCTATGATAAACATCCACAGGACCAACAGGCAGCGACGAGGAAAAGACGGACCACAACCACACCTCAGAGATGGACAAAGCACAATGGCGGGTGACAGTCAATGAAATGGACCGTGTCTTTGCCGACAGGAAAAAAAAAAACGATATGAAAGAATCAGGAAACAGGTGATGGTTTACCTTCCCTGTTCCGTCTCGTGTCAACTTTTTTTTTTTTTTTTTAAAGCTGAAAGGGTTTGGGGTGGGAGCGACGGAGGAAATACCTGGCCGTGCTCTTGACGCGTCATTTAAGTACTGTTTTGAGACATAGCGACTTCTACTGTAAGTGTCTGAAGGACCAGTTCTCTTATTCTTCCTTTTTTTTTTTTTTTTTTTTGTTTTTTTCCTTTTTTTTTTTCGCCTTCGCCTTAATGAGGG
>JADBJO010031404.1:0-2500 GCA_016801955.1 Conus betulinus | reverse complement strand
GGTCTTTTAGAGGGGGGCAAATGGCTGTTGTTAACCGTTATAAATATCTTGAGTGTTTATTCTTCTACTCAGTTTAGTTTTGTGAGCTGCTTGTAAAGATCTTGCAAATATGGCAGGACATGCGAGCGAGCGAGCGAGCGAGAGAGAGAGAGAGAGAGAGAGATTACGCATTCAGTTAACCTGAATAACACTAATGTAAAATAAAAGATATTCGGAAGGGTACAAAACATCCTCTATGCAAAAGTACCTTACGCAGGGGGGAGGTAATAGTGGTCACAGACTGAAAGAGTTACTTCCCATGTGTATCTATTAATCTATTTATAATTAATGCATGATGCAGAAACTATGAGTTCATATCATTAGCTATAGCTAGTTTACCTTCTGCATGAAAATATCTTATTTCACAAACGACAATGAACATGTCAATATTAATCTCATATTTCTAAGTTCCACGGAAGAAATATATTATCTTACTGAACAGATCCAGGATCGGTCAATTAATCAACTCCGCACCACAGATCGGCATCACAGTTTATGAGTTCGTCAAAATCAGCTCAATGATTCTATTGTAATCTTGCTGACAAGCAGACCGATAAACACAACAAGCAGGCCAGTTGAAAACTGAACCTTCTGAGCAGGATACAAATGGTACGTGCAACACAGCAATGATCAAGCCCAACAAAACTGAAAATGCTTACGGATCTTTCAACCAATCACAGCAGGTCATGTTTTGTACATGGGACGGGGAGGGGGCGGGGAAGGGGTGGGGTGGGGGGGGAAGGGGTTCGGGATACTGGATGAATATCTTTAAAAAGAGTTTCTTTTTTCGCATCCAAACCCATTAAGGCAAAAAATGTATCTTATTTGTAATGAAGATGAAATGGATCTTAGATGGAAAGAAGAAACTAGATTGCTTGTACCTCGCCTTTGTTTTTCATCTTTGTCTCTTTCATTTATAAACACACCACACACATGTATGTATCTTATATATATATATATATATATATATGTGTGTGTGTGGTGTGTGTGTGTGTGTGTGTGTGTGTGTGTGTGTGTGTGTGATTCGCCGAATTCCGTAAAGTTCCTTACAATTGGTATGCAGAGATGTCAGTGTTCACCTCTTGCTACGTAAAAATGTCCTAAAATGGCTAACATGTCTAACAAATGGATGGAGAACTTAATGAGGACCAATCGCAAGAAGAAAGTTCACAGATTTCGGCAAATCGCTTAGCCCGGCGCAAATAATAATGCATAGCTATGAAGAAAACGTAACAGCAACCATAACTAAACAAATAATTGATTGAATGAATGAATAAGTAAAGTAACTAAGTTGACAAATAAGTACATAAATAAATAATAAAATAAATAGATAAATAAAAATAAGAAATAAAAAACGCAGAAGAAATTTAACACAGCCTGGTCATCGATTTTTTTTTTTAAATTAAAATTAAACAAACACGCCGATTCAGCTTCCGACCATTCATAATCCGTTCAGTTTTCCATACAAACAAAATAAGCATTGTCTTTAAAGACTGGAGGTCAGAGAGGAAAACCTGTTGTAATCATGTATAGGCTACCACTGCTAACCTTGTTTTTCCTTTCTCATAGTAACGTGTGTGTGTGTGTGTGTGTGTGTGTGTGTGTTTAAATGGGTGGCCATCGTGACCTCAATTCTACAGCTGGTTTTCCACGGGTATGGCATGACGCTTCGTACCAACCGACCGCCCGCACTGTGAATGGCACACAAGACAGGACGACCCCAGCACGCCCCCCCCCCCCCCCCCCCCCCCCCCCCCTCCTCCCTCCCCCTTCCCCCATCATTTTCAATGCCTCTGCCCTACAACCGGCACCCACTCGCAATCCAGGGCTTTCTATGGCGTCTCACGGGTGTCAAAAACACTAAGTGTCAAAAAGTGTAGCTGGTTGGATGTGAAGAGGTGATAACGTCCTATGACTGCGCATTCTGTATCTATTAAAAGAAATACTGCATGAGGCAGGGGAAAAAACCGACGAGAAAGGGAGAGCCAGACATATATATAAACAAACACAAACTCATACATATACATCTATTAAATACGAACATATACAAACCTACAAATCAAATACAAAGATACAAACATACAAACAGATGCAAACTCGCAGGCACAGCTATACAAACAACGATAGAATTTTTCGGATTCAGTTAATCATAGTCCAATCGCCTACACCGGGAATCGTTCAGAGATGTTACTGCTCCACGAAAAAAATTCCTCTCATAAATCAGTAGAAACATGCCTACCAAGCGAAGATGTCGTTTCCACATTTACGAACCCTTTCAGTCGAAGATCTGGTTTCCGTCTGTGTAACCAACAAATATATTGTAATCACTGTATGGCAAATTACTAAGCTTCAAAGAATGATAACCATGACGAAATTGGTCTTTTCTTGGGTCGTTGACAAACTCCAAGAATAACACAATAACATTTTTCTCCCAAAATCTCAAAAAACACGAAGAAGTAAG
>JADBJO010031403.1:0-16793 GCA_016801955.1 Conus betulinus | reverse complement strand
GCTCGTGTATATAAAAGGAAATCCTTTGAAATCACTCTTGATTCAATATAAAAGTGGAAGAAAACATTGTAGAAGCCTTATATTGAAGAAGGGGACATTATGGTAGTCATTTTATTATAGTCAAGTAAGCGTTAACTTGCCCACACTCTCTGAAATTCTCTGTAATATTTAACTTCTATAAGAGGAAAGGGAGATGCTAACCAAAATCATAACTTTACATGGAGAAACAAAGCTGGGGAAAGACTTTGTTATTTTTAGTCATCTAAAATATTCCATTTCCCCTCCCTTACGGCAATTTCGCTTTGTCTCCAGGCCTTTTTTTTACCCTGATCTTGCGTTCGAAATATCCATCCCCAGTCCTCCACTTCCCCTTCATCATCACCAGCCATTCCTTCAGCAAGTTATCCCCCTGGAGACTGCGCCCTTGGACCTTCATCCTCATACCCACTTCGACGTCCCCAAGTTCAACAATTCTTCTCTGCGCTCGCAGGGCTACATTGCCTGCATGCTACCATCCCCCACAGTGCCAGCAATTAACCCTTTCCCGGGCGCGGGTGCTTGGACGTTTTCAACATCTTTTTATTTTCTCTGTTCACAACCTGTTCTATAGTTATAATTAATTAAGCCTGGTACTCGTCATAATCATCCTCATCCCCATCCTCTCCTCATCATATGCGTTTTGATGTATGTTGTTTCGTGTGATTCTATTGTTGTGTGATTTGTGCAATGAAGTGTCATTAAATGTTGGAAATGGAACTGTGTTAGTGGGTTAGTGTTAGAGTAAGAGTGGGAAAGGGTGTGGGTCTTGGTTTCGTGGGCACTAGGCCTGCGTTACAATGGTGGATATGCGGTGTACGTGCTAGGTAGTTAGGGTTACTAGTGTATTGTTTAGGCTAGAATAGGGTGTCTTATTACTAGTGCTGCTGGGGTTTCCACTGAGTTACTTGGACAACCCACTGCTGTATCTACTCCAAAGTCGTCCGTTTCTACAAGAACTAGTCCTCGTATCGCTGCCAACTTTTCACCTCCTATTCCAGAACCAACGATGCTAGCGCCTTCAGACACGATGCCTGTTGACTTGGACCTGCGGCATTGTATTCTCAGTTCCGGACCCTGGGTCAAAATCTTGGTCTTCAAGGCCGTGACCTTGCACATTTTGTACGTGATTCTGTGGAAAAAGAGCGTGATCGTCGAGAACGCTTGGTAAGGGAGGAAAGAGATCGACAGGAAAGTGAAAGAGACCGGCAAGAAAGAGAAAGGGATAGGCAAGAAAGAGAAAGGGATAGGCAGGAAAGACAGCAGAGGGAGGACCTGTTCTGGAGAGGACGCGAGGAGGAAAGACCGGATTTAAATAGGACTCTGGCTGAAGCAGTATCCAATCGTTCTAACTCGTACCCAGTGATTTTAGAAAAGTTCGAAGACAAAGATGACATTGACTTCTATCTGCAACACTTCGAGAAAATTGCAGTGGCACACAAATGGAGCAAGGACACATTGGTAGCGAGGTTGAATCCACAGCTGACTGGGGCAGCCAGGGAAGTTTTTCTGAGATTGCCTGCCAGTGATTCCAACAATTTTGAGAGGTTGAAGAACGACCTGCTGGTACGATTTCAGAAAACAGCCTCCTTCTACCGACAGCAGTTTCGACAGGTTAGGAAAGAGCCTGGAGAAAAACTTTCACAAACTTTATTGAACGCCTCAAGTGTATCCTCCAGCGGTGGTTCTTGTCTGGTAAACGTTTGTCCAAAGCAGACGATGTTGTAGACATGTTTCTACAAGACCAATTTTTCAACATACTGACTCCTGATCTCGCAACTCATGTAATGAAGCAGCAGCCTGGTGATGTGAAAAACTGCTGCCAAGCTCGCTGAAACTCACATTGAGGCTAAGCGTTTTGGTCGGGCGGCAAACATGGGAGTCAAGCAGGAAAAGCTTCGTACATCCAAAGGCCAAGAGAGAGTAACAGCTCCTCAAACATTTCCACAAAGGAAGGGGGAATGGCAATTGTTACCGCTGTGGTAAACCAGGACACTTGAAACGAGACTGCAAGGAGTTGAAGGCAGTCTGCAGACAATGGACGCAGCCAGAATCAACTACCACAGAACTTGCAGCTTTATGCGACCCAGTGCAGTTTCAAGCCATTTGTCCCGCGAGTATCAGTAATGATTAATGGCCAGCAGGCTGTTGGACTACGAGATACTGGAGCTGAGATTAGTGCTGTATCTTCCCGGTTTGTGTCAGAGGAGGATCTCACAAGCTGATTTGTAGATCTGACCTTTGCCAACTCATCAAGTGGAGGACCATTCCCGACAGCTTTCATTGACCTGGAATCTCCTTTTGTCCAAGGACATATTGAGGCAGTAGTAATGGACAAAGCAAATCAAGACCTCATCATTGGAAACGAGATGAAGTTTGCATCTGGAGAGTATGCCCAGGTACCAGTCTATGCGCGCAAAGATCTTGCTGTACAGACTAGAGCACAGGCCAAACGGGGGGATCAAGAAACATCCATACCAGTATCAAATATATGTGGACTCGACCTCACTCCGGATAAGCTCAAAGAATTACAAGAAGGTGACTCATCCCTTGAAAATGCTAGAGCGATGGCCTGTTCTGGAGAGACTGCTAAAAGTAAAGGGGGGGGGGGGGGGGGGGGGGAAGTGTCGTATCGGAAGGTACATGGGATCCTGCACCGAGAATTTAAGAATGGGGATCAGGTGTTCAAACAATCAGGGTTCATCAAGCAATTTTTAAGAATTTGCGTACCATTTCTTCTTCGAAGGGAGGTTATGCGACTGGCCCATGATACGCCAATGGGAGGACATCTTGGCACCAAAAGGACCAGGCAGAGAATTTGGGCCGAGTTTTACTGGCCAGGAATGTCTGGCGACATCCAGCGTTACTGTCACTCTTGCGATATGTGCCAAAGAGTTAGCCCCAAGGGACGAGTCAGCAAAGTACCACTAGGAAGGATGCCAGTGGTAGGCCCAACCCTTTGACAAGGTGGGTGTGGACCTTGTTGGACCGATACGACCAGCCTCTGACCGCGGCAACAAGTACATTTTAGTCATGGTGGATCACGCAACTCAGTACCCTGAGGCAGCTCCTCTAAAGTCTGTGGAGTCAGAGAGGGTTGCCGAAGTCTTGTGGGAAATGTGGTCAAGACTGGGAATCCCAAAAGAAGTGCTGACTGACCAGGGAACTCAGTTTACTGGAGCTGTCATGCAAGAAATATTCAAACTTCTCTCAATTAGAGGCATCACTACATCGCCATATCATGCCAAAAGCAATGGGCTAGTCGAACGTTTTAATGGTACTTTGAAAGCAATGCTAAAGAAGATGTGTCAAGAGAAACCAAAAACGTGGGATCGATTTATCCCAGCAGTTCTCTTTGCCTATCTGGAGGTTCCACAGGAAGGGACAGGGTTTTCACCATTCGAACTCTGTATGGGCGAACAGTCCGAGGACCCATGACAGTTCTCCAGCAGCTGTGGACCAAGGAGCAAGTCGATGATGAAGTCCGGGCTTCATGCACGTATGTTCTGGATCTGAGGAATAGAATTGAGGAGACGTGTCGTTTGGCCAGGCAACATCTTCAGAAAGAAGCAGTTCGCCAGAAAAAGCATTTCGATAGGCGAGCCAAACCTCGATGTTTTAAAGTGGGTGACAAGGTTTATGTTGTTGCTCTCCAGCGAGAGCAATAAATTGCAAATGGCATGGCAGGGCCCTTTTTCTGTCCTGGAGAGAGTTGGCAAAACTGATTATCGTATACGTATCAAAGGCAAAGAGAAAGTGTTCCACGCCAACATGCTAAAGGAATACGTCGAACGCCCTAAACTTACAGTGGCTGTGTCGGTAATAGATGACAGCGAGTGTAATGAAGTGTAGACAACGCGAGAAGACATTCCTGTGATTTCGTTACAAGCTCAGGAAGGACCTGCTAATGTTCAGCTGGACCCTGATCATCCAGAAAGGCACGCCGACCTCCTGCACTTTTCTGCAGTCTTTGGCGACGTGTTCACTCTCTTGCCACAGAGGACTACTCTCACGCCCTGCAGTATCAAGTTGGAACATGAGGAACCAGTACGCGCACACGACAGTTCCCTCTGCCCTTCTCCCAGCGTGAAACGATCCAGGAAGAGGTAAACAAAATGCTTAAGATAGGAGTCATTGAGAATTCGACTTCCCCATACTGTTCTCCAATTGTATTGGTTAAGAGAAAAGAGACGGCAAAATACGCTTTTGCATCGATTTCAGACGGCTCAATCAAATTGTGATTTTTGGTGGTGAACCTATCCCAGACATCGAGTACCTGTTCTCAAAGCTTGGGCAGGCCAGATACTTCAGTAAGATCGACCTGACAAAGGGTATTGGCAAATCCCCATGGTGGGAAAAGATAAACCTAAACTGCTTTCTCAACACTGCAGGGTCACTACCAGTGGACTGTTATGCCTTTTGGACTGAAGACAGCTGGTGCAGTGTTTAGCAGGGCAATGAGGGAGATGCTAAAGCCTCTTCAACTTCCTGAAGTCGACAACTTCATGGACGATTTACTGGTGGCTACTCAGACATGGACGCGTCACCTTGAGTGTCTCTATGCACTGTTTCACAGACTTCGTGAGGTTCGGATGACTGCTCGGGCTACCAAATGTTTCCTTGGTTTGATGAAGTTACGTATCTTGGGTTTGTGGTACGAAAGGGTAAACTGAAAGCAGACGAGAAGATGGCCAAGATTGGCAAGGTTCAGCCCCCTGAGACTAAGAAACAAGTTTGGGCCTTTTTAGGGCTGGCAGGTTTCTACTGGCGATTCGTGCCGAACTTTGCGGAGATCGCCCTTCACCTGACAGATGCAACAAAGTCCAGGATGCCAAACAGAGTGAAGTGGACTCCCGAATGTCAGAAAACTTTGAAGAGCTGAAAAAAAAGACTGTAGTAAACCCGCTTGTGTGATGCCCAACTGGGAGTTGTCGTTTGTACTGAGGACAGATGCCTCGGATGTTGGGTTGGGCGCGATCCTTTTACAGGACCAGGGAACTGGTCTCCAACCCGTGACGTGTGTGCCAGTAAGAAACTACTTCCTGCAGAAAAGAACTACTCAACGGTTGAAAAGGAATGCTTTGCCATCATGTGGGCGGTCCAGAAATTTGAACCGTACCTGTATGACGGCATTTTATTGTTCAGACTGACCACCAACCCTTACAGTATTTGAAGAGACTGAAAGCATCCAATGGCCACCTAATGAGGTGGGCACTTCAACTGCAGTCATTCTCGTTCAGTGTTCAAGCAATACCAGGAAAAGAAAACGTAGGTGCTGATTTTTTGAGCAGATGCCCAGAGTGAGTTTGGTTGACAGTTCATGGACATTATGCATGATTTAAACTATGTTTAAACTTGGTTCGGGGGTTTGTCATGAACTGTCAAGTGTTTTAGGGCGTGCGCCTATGCTCTACGCGTTTGCACATGTTTATGTGTGTGTGTACGTGTACGTGTGTGTGTGTGTGTGTGTGTGTGTGTGTGTGTGTGTGTGTGTGTGTGTGCGCGCGCGCGCGCGCGTTCCTCGCGCGCACGCTTCACGCGCGTTTCTGTGTCAGCTAAAAGTGCCCTCAGTGTACAGACATCCCGTGCAGCCCATGCTGATCACTTGGCTCACCTTGAGAGCGAGCAGAGTTCGAGTCCCGTTAGCCTGGATGGAGAACATTCCTTTTTTTCAAGAGCCTGGGAGGGAGATCTTCGGTTGTGACCGCACCAGTGAGTTTTGGTCCTCCGAGCCATCAAAGTGATGCTGTTTTGTGTCCTCGGTGAGGTATCTGGTTATCCAGAGCCTGTATAGTCCACAGAGCTCGCTCACAGGTTTTGGTGAGTTAACAATTTGTTGTGTGCATGTATCTTTTCATTTGTTTGCTATTGTTTTATAAATATGTATATTATTCTTGCTTTCCCCCATTTCTAAAAAAAATACACTTTCAGCTACAAATTGGATTCAGACAGGAGGGGGAGAAAGGAAACCCTAGTCAGCCTCGTCTCTTATTCTTTTCATTGTTGGTGTGTGACTCTCTTTATTGAATAACTGGGGTTTATTTCTGCGTAAACAAGCTTATCACAGAAAGGTGAAGATATCGTTTTGTATACCTCCGACTCGAATTATTGTATCGTTATATTCTTTTACGGTAAGCACATTGTTTGATGTAGTGTAATGTACTATAATACTATTGTGTGGATGAAAACGCATTTCTTTCGGCTTTTGCTATTCTCACTTCTTTTGGGCTCGTGTATATAAAGGAAATCCTTTGAAATCACTCTTGATTCAATAAAAAAAATGGAAGAAAACATTGTAGAAGCCTTATATTGAAGAAGGGGACATTATGACATTTTATTATAGTCACGTAAGCGTTAACTTGCCCCACCCTCTCTGAAATTCTCTGTAATATTTAACTTCTATAAGAGGAAAGGAGATGCTAACCAAAATCATAACTTTTACATGGAGAAACAAAGCTGGCTTTGTTATTTTTAGTCATCTAAAATATTCCATTTCCCCTCCCTTACGGCAATTTCGCTTTGTCTCCAGGCCTTTTTTTACCCTGATCTTGCGTTCGAAATATCCATCCCCAGTCCTCCACTTCCCCTTCATCATCACCAGCCATTCCTTCAGCAAGTTATCCCCCTGAGACTGCGCCATTGGACCTTCATCCTCATACCCACTTCGACTTCCCCAAGTTCAACAATTCTTCTCTGCACTCACAGGGCTACATTGCCTGCATGCTACCATCCCCCACAGTGCCAGCAATTAACCCTTTCCGGGCGCGGGTGCTTGGATGTTTGAACATCTTTTATTTTCTCTGTTCACAACCTGTTCTATAGTTATAATTTAATTCAGCCTGGTACTCATCATAATCATCCTCATCCCCATCCTCCTCATCATATGCGTTTTGATGTATGTTGTTTCGTGTGATTCTATTGTTGTGTGATTTGTGCAATGAAGTGTCATTAAATGTCGGAAATGGAACTGTGTTAGTGGGTTAGTGTTAGAGTAAGAGTGGGAAAGGGTGTGGGTCTTGGTTTCGTGGGCACTAGGCCTGCGTTACAGTCTGTTTCTGAGTCGTTCTGAACCTCATGCTCCCCATTTTCATTAATGTGGAGCAGCATGGAGAAACTGTTGGGGGTGGGGAAGGTGGACAGAGCTGAATCAATATGGCTACCAGATGGTGTGGTTTGGTTTTGGGTTGGGTGCAGTATAAACTGAGTTTGTTTGAGGTGTTTGAGTTCAGATTTCAGGTGGCTGTTTTCTGCTTCTAATCGGCGAATACTTCTGGAGTGAGGGTGCAAGAGGTTTGAACCTCTGACAATAGTTTTGACAAAAGTGTTGACTATTTGTTTGAGGTTTTGTACTGCTGGGTTACATTTGTAGGCGTAGGAATAACGTGGTGATTTGCTTGATTTTTGAGGACGCAAGCTGCGTGCCGCTTTTGCGTTGCTTGTAGAAGAGGGTGGGCGTAATGTTTTCACATCGGAGTGGGTAGGTGGTTGGCTTTCTTTTGTTTGGGTGTTTGCATGCTCATGTTTTAACTGAGCAGAGCTTCGCTTCTGCTTTGTTGGAATATGTGGAGTATGTGTGGTGAGTGCTGGGGTGAACTGTGTCTGCATGTTTCCCTCGGGCGACTGTAGCGGGACCGTAGGGGCAAACTTTGTGCATGGCGAGGATGTGGATTGGATGGAGTGGTATCACAGCTGGCTGGAGGGATGGTGGTTGGGCTGGTCAGCAAATGCAATCTGGGGAGATGAGGAGGTCCATGGGGAGACGGGATGTCCTGGGCGGAGAGGTCACCAGAGGGGAGTGTCTTCAGGGAGGGAAGGGGAAGGTCAGACAGGTTGTCGCATACAGCCTTGTTGAGGTTGGGATGGGAATCTTGGCGGGTTAATGAGAAGATTGTTGGAATCACCTGGATTAGTGATTCGAACTCATACTGCAGCCATTTCTTGCACAGGTTTCCCTGTACAAGAATAGTACCTGTAGTGTAAAAGACAGTGATGGTGATGAGTTTCAGGGTGCTACATTTGACCTGGACCTTGGTCCGGTACAACTCATCACTGGGGAGGCTGGTGGAGATAGACGAAAAATCGGCATTGTCGCTGAGGACAAGAGGCCGATTAGAGAGAGAGAGAGAGAGAGAGAGAGAGAGAGAGAGAGAGAGAGAGAGAGAGAGAGAGAGAGAGACAGACACACAGAGAGAGAGAGCGCGCACACACACGCGCGCGCGCGCACAACACACACACACACACACACGCGCACACACACACACACACGCGCACACGCGCGCGCGCGCGCGCACACACGCACACATATCCTGTTACTAAAATTTGAAGTTCCATTAAAAAAACTTTTGATATGGATTAAGAGTACAGAACGTTGATAACATAACAAATCTGTACTTAGAAGCAATCGAGTTTTACAATGCTGACTTTTTCGGGCATTCTCTTAAGTAAATGTAATCAGTCTCCTAGAGATCCTTTGCTACATCCTCTTTAAGACGTGTCAGAAATAGTTCCATCTTTTACTACTTTCACACAACACACTGATCTTTCTATGACTCTTTGATGACGACTTCTTTTGCCTCTGGTTCCCCATACTATCTCATTACTATGGACGTGATCACACTGCACACCAAATGCAATCTGGGAAGATGAGGAGGTCCATGGGGAGACGGGATGTCCTGGGCGGAGTGTCTTCAGGGAGGGAAGGGGAAGGTCAGATCCCCACAAGACAGATCTCATTGGACTCAAACGTTTCCTACAGAAAAGGTACGCTCCGTATCCATATCACCAATGTCTCCTGCCCACTTGAACCTTTTTGTTTGTTTGTTTGTTTGTTTTTTTTTTTTTTATTTCAAGCTTACTTGCTTTCAAAAGACAATATTTTACGACGTCCGTAAATCGTAATAGTAACTTAAGACTCCCTGATCAGAAATCAGTCATACGAATTCAAACTTGGTAACTGACCAGTCTCTTGAGATATCCACAAAGTAAGGTTTTCATTTCAAGGTGACTTTAAGAGAGTGAAGTGTGTACTACATTGAATACAAGCATTGAGTAAGCGCAGAACACATGAAGATGTCAATATCATTTGTCGGAAAGATATCCGACAACGCGACTTGAATTTTTGGCCATCATCAGCCTTTCCATTCAGTTTGCTTTAATCGTTTCAGTAGAATTTTCATCATTTTTCTTGGACGAAAGAGTTTGTAACATTGTCTGCTACTGCTAGAGTTGCCTGTTGCGTACATCTCCTACGACTTTTTTTTTCTCCTTTTCATCATAATTAGTGGACAGAGTATTACTATGAAGTACTACAATCACATGATTGGTTTTAGTGGAATCGTGAAAGGAATAATGGGATACTTGCCATTTTCATTATTTCCTCTCAACAGCTCCATTTTTTTCTTCTTTGGGAACTATCCCTGAAATGTGAAATATTTTGAATATATCTGGATTTTATTGACCTATCAAGAGAATTCTTGTGACTTGGTTCAGGGCAAAATATATTGCAAATCAAGACAAGGTCCTGTTAGCTACTGGGTGGTTTGCAATAAGAACTCAGTATTTTCATGAAGAACTATGGACAAGAAGAAGTCGACGTAAATACCTACACTAAAAAGGAAAATTTCACACAGACAGCATGTGGGAAATGAAGAAGGTGACTTGCCAGCAGAGGAAGCATGAAACACTTGGATAATACGCCAAAGGATAAATGCCTACGTACAGACCGATTATTTTCCTAAAATTCTCGTGCGACATCAAAGCATGGTTTGTTTCATGTTCTTTAGATGAAGGATATTTGAAGTGATTGGAGAAATATCGATTTCGAAAACGGAAGACACTACTATTTGGATACCCAGAGAAGATAAATCCTCGGAATATTTTAAATGATCGCAGCCTTATGTGGTCTATAAAAGTGGATCTTCGTCACTATTAACAAAATTAAACAATCACGATCTTTTCTCTTCTTAAGTGATATCAACAGATTTCGTTTGATGAGTTTGACACATCTTTGTATCCTTTAGTATCTGACAGTAGCCCCCATTTCCAAGTCTTGAATTCTTCTTTCCAGATCCGCTGCGAAGATTCATGTTTCGCACGCATACAGGAAGATGAAATATACTAGTTCAGTAGGAACCCGATGATGACTTTCATGGAGATGTTGTAGTTCTTCCAAATATGTTTTAGACAGGACAGTGCCGATATTGTCTTTGCTGCCTTTGACAGGATTTGTGGTTCAGGTGCTCAATGCTAATGAAGGATTCCTGGTAAGAGAAATGTTGAACGGTTTCTAGTTCCTGTCCATGGACCGTTATACTGGTTTTGACGGAAATGCTATGACTTGCCATCAATTCGTTCTCCTAGCGCTAATCCCCATACCATATCTTGATGTCCATCCAATATTTGAAAAAGCTTGACGAGTTCTTGTTCACTGACTGCCAGACCATCGATACCGTCGGTAAAATTAAGGTTCGAAAGTGTTTTTCCACCCATGTTTGCGTTTACATGACTTTCAAGAGCATCAGTCATAATGCACTCCAGGAATGTGTTGAAAAGTGAAGGAGATAGAAGGTAGCCCTGACAAACTCCAACTGAAGTGTGGAATCACTATTCAACAGCACACTGCTGCTCTGGTAGCCTTAGACCACAGTTTCTGGACGGTGTGGATTAACTTTTGCCCAGTGTTCAATTTTGCATTGTTGCCGATAACGCTTCCTGATATTGACATTAGAGTTATGAAATCACAGGCCCAGAAAGTAAAATATGTCACTTTGCTGACAACAACACCTTTACTTAGCATGGAGAAATACTTTCATATGACAAGTCGTTTGAGATACTGGATTAACTGGAAGCTATTTCAGACTTGCATCAATTCATGAACAAAGTCTTTGAACTTAGGCTTGGTAGTTAAAAAAAAAAAAAAAAAAAAAAGAGAAAAAAAAAAAATGAGTTATAATGAAATAAAATTGAATGTATACGGGTTTAAAATACCAAACCATGGTTTTCTAACGATCTTTCAAACATGAAAGAAATAAGCTGGGCAGACAAACTCTTTGGAATTGAAAGAAATAAAGAGCGAAAGTATGTGTATGAAGAACAATAATACCATTGCCAGAATAGAATCTGTGAAAGAAATCTTCGTTTCAAAGAGTGTTTACTTGTAAATGCTACTGTCAAATCCACAGGACATTATGATCAAGGATATACAGAAGTGTGAATTCAAGTTGGTATGGGATGATAAGATCGACAACCTCTTACATAGACACTCTGTGCAACACAATTAAATCGAAGAGGGGCTGGGTGGGGTATTCTAAAATTGGAGGATAAGCAAAGGCGTCCACTAACTTTGAAAATATATTATGGTCGTTGTCTCCAAAAGTAGAATCATTATTTTTAATTGGTGCGGCCTTTCTTTTTTTTTTTGCTTTTTCTTTTTTAAGCACAACAAGATGCAAAGCATATAAACGTACTCCCAGTTTAAATCTATCTTAAATACGCTTGTAGAAAAACGTCACAATCAAACTTGCGTCATAATTTTTTTTTTAAGTCACAATCAAACATGCGTCATAATGTGTTTCGTCACTGAGATAAGAAATCGGCGAAGAGCTTCCAGAGATATTCCATAAAGAAGAAAAAAAAACGTTTTGGGCCGTTGGGCCTATAGCCGTTAGTAACGGCTATTCTGGTAAAATAAAACATCGGACATTATCCATGACCCATAATGAACATACCTATAAATGTTCAGAAAGATCGGCCCAGAAGTTTTGTCTGGAGCGAGTGGAACACATTTTGACCACAGACAGACAGACACACTGACAGACTGCATTTATTCGTTCCCATTGTAAAGTACCCCCTGTTCTATAAGAACTGGGAGTACAACTGGTATTAATGACGTATACGAAGAAGTTAAAAATGCATATGGACATGACTGCAATTGTGTAGAATTAAAGAAAGGGCACGAACTTGCATTAAAACCCATACTATACAGTGAAAAAAATGTGATGGGAAATGACTTTCTAGTACCAGATATGTCAAGAATCCACCAAATGAAAACTCGGCATTTCGTACACTGAGATACTTTATTCACAGAGAAATGGATAAAGAATAACCTACCTTAAACACTTAAGTTGTGTAGAAGCTCAATGAAAATAAATCTTGTTTGATTAGAAACACCCGTGTTCAAGATAATGCGAATGAGAACAGAGAAACAGCTTACAGGAAAGGCACACAGAAGTGCATGCATATACTATGACATTCCTTGAGCAAAATTAATTACAATGTGAAATATAAAGCCTCTTTCTTTCACAATCGGGAGAAATTAATAATACTCCAAACACGTGGGAGGCAGTGCCGCAATAAGTTAAGAAAATAAAAGAACTAAAGTGAAAGTGGTCTCAAACCAAAATACTATTAGTACTACGAGTACTATTAAGATCATCGCCAACGCCTACAACTGCTACTACTACTACTACTGTTGCTGCTGCTGCGACTAGTACTGCTGTTCCTTTGTACAACACCTAATCGCCAACACAGGGGTCTAAGCACTTAAGATAAATGCAATAACAACATAAATATGACGAAAACAAACAAAATCCACCAGGTCACTCATCTCTCTCTCTCTCTCTCTCTCTCTCTCTCTCTCTCTCTCTCTCTCTCTCTCTCTCTCTCAGTGAGCGGGTATGTGTATGTGTGTATGCGTGTGCGTGTGTGAGGAGAGAGAGACAGGAGAGAGAGAGAGAGAGAGAGAGAGAGAGAGAGAGAGAGAGAGAGAGAGAGAGAGAGATGTCTGACCTTCAGCAGCTGTAAATCATCCGAAATCCCACGCCAGACCAAGGACAAGGGCAGGTTTTCCCTCTGTTCCCATGTACGATTAGGCCTATCTTCTGCTGCACACCACTGAATACTTTTGGCAAGGGAGGCAATGTTAAACAACGACTCCAGAGTTCTTTTTCCTGTTCCCTTGTAGTCACAGTTAAAGACACTGTATTTCGTCGTAACAGTCGATGTTCATGTGACGGAAACTCACCAAAACGGATTGATTGTCCGGGATTCTAAGGAATACTTTGTCTGCAGTAAAGAGCTGTTGTAGGTGTCCGGGCTATAGCTCTCAGTCTGTATGCATCCTGATTTTGAGGAGAAAAAAATGGAAAATTCCTGTTCAACACAGTTTCATGGGATAACAAGGATCATCTTAGGACTCTGTTACACCTAAAATAATAAGTATTTCATAGGCTTTTAACGACCTGACAACATCGCCACCTTCTGAAATATAAACCTGATTTCACATCACATGAAAAAATCAACACGATAAAGAGTGATGACATTTATGAGTGTATTTTTGGCCATTCATGAAAATGTGTTGAGCATCAAAAGGTGTTATTTGAAGAACAGATCCAGTTAACCAGCTCACTTCCAGACCAGCAAATACATTTACCACTGACCGCAAAACTGCAGAGATTTAAATATGACTCCATTCTAATATTGTTTTGAACTAATTTTAAATGTCTGTACACACACCACACACACACACACACACACACACACACACACACACACACACACACACACACACACGCGGATTCCTACGCCAAAATGGTGGATTGCTTCAATGTACATGTTTAGCGCTCATTGAAAAATCCAGTAAGTTCATACGACGTACAAAATGGTCAAAACAAGAGCAGCCACAAAGAAAGAAAAGAAAAAAATGCTCAACAAAAAGTAAGTTGATCCTTGTGAATGTTCTCGGCTTGAATCGCAATCTGAATCTCCGACTCAAAACGAGCAGGCATCTAGCCAAACGAGCAGCCACAGTACATCAGACCTGCAACGGCTGGTGAAAATCCTTGTAAAGATACTGGTCGGTCTGAAAGTTCCTTGGAAATTCTGACGTGCGCAATGAAAATGCTCTGCAACAAATTTTCGGCCTTGGAAAAGAAAAGTAGAGGAGCTGACGAAAGATAACAACAAAAAATGGAGCTACAAACAAGCTGAAACTGTAAGCGTTGGAACACAAACAAACAGTTCAACAACAACATCTTCGGGCACAAAACAACGCAGCAACATACCAACATATGCTGACAAGGTGAAGTCTCGGGCTCACAAAAAAAAAACAGTTTATTTCAACAAAACTCCCCACTGAGTCAGTGACACAAACAGCGAAAGAAAAAACCATCTGGAGCAAACAAAAAGGAAACAGTTGGCTGACGTCAAATCTATTGGCATCAAATCCGATGACGCCAGAAAGGTACCTTTCCGACTCTCTTCCGAATGTTCTTTTTTTGCACGACTCTGTTATGTCAAGAGTCAACGCTAGGCGCCTGGGAGAGGCCTACGGACTTAAAATTGTCTCCAAAAGAGCTTTCAAGATCTCAGACTGTGAAAAAGAACTTGAAAACATTGGTTCAGAAGTTCCGGTTGATTGTGTGATACTGCATACTGGAATAAATGATTTGAAAAGTACTGACCCTGGAGTTACAGCAAAAAAGATGATTAGTGTGTGTCAACAAAATCAAACAGCAATCTCCGAAAACAAAAGTAGTGGTAAGCAAAGCAACGCCAGTCAAAGATCAGATTCTGGAGGGGAGACGACAACTATTCAACGCTTTACTGTTTTCCGAATTTCCTCGTCATCAGACATCTCTTCTTTCCTATGAGAACCTTGATCCTCTCAACAACCGGCTCATGAGGGATGCCATCCACCCATCTGACAGAGGTACCAGCATCCTCGCCGGGAAATCTGGGGCGGCATGTCCATCGTCTCTTTGGGCAGAGAAACAACGCCGGAGACATCGCCAGAATCAGACACGCGGGAGAGGCGCCTGGGACCATGAGCCATTCCCCCCACCTCCTGCTGGTCGTGTCGGAGCTCCCGGTCCGTGGCTTTTCCATCCTCATGCAGGGGACACATGGGACTCTTTCAGTTGGCAATTCGTCCCTTGGTGACTTGTCAACTTCACCTTGCCATTTGATTCTTTTAACTATGCCTTATGAAAACTTCCAATGATAATTTATTACTATTTCAATGGAACTGTCGGTCAATATCAACAAATCTCTTACACTTTGAAAATCATATATATCAACATAATTATTCAGTGCTAGCATTACAATCACTGAATGTAGATGTTCATAAGCTACCGAAAATACGCAATTTTTATTATCCACCTTTGTATAACTATAGGAATGATGGTAAAAAGATTCAAACCGCCATTTATGTGAGAAGAGATCTAAATTATTGTCCTCTGAAAACCTCCTATCCTACTAATGCTGGAGTTTTCGCAACTGGGGTTACTGTAAAATTGAACAAGCAGACAAATTTAAACATCATTTCTGCTTACTATCCCAGTGGCCCAAAGGCAGATAATACAGACTGGATAAAAAAAAAACTCCTTTTTGTCAAACAACAAATGGGTAATACTGGGAGATTTCAATGCGCATGCTCCATTTTGGAATATGGTTGCACCACTACAACTTGCAACCGTTTAGTTGAAAATATTGTTGACTCCAAATTGGTTTTATTAAACGATGGTAGTATTACCAGACTGCCAGACATTTCCACTCATCATAAACCTACTTCTATTGATTTATCTTTAATTTCTCCGGAGTTGGCAGTAAACTCGGTATGGTCAACAGAGGATGATACTTTGGGGCAGCGATCATTTCCCAATTATCATACAGTTAAAGGAGCATATTGAACATGAAGAAGATGGAAATGAAGATAGTATCCCAAAGTTTTCATATAAAAATGCAAATTGGTCTCTGTATGAATCGATCTTGTCCAATACACATTTCCATAGCATTGTAAATGAAGGTATAGATGCATATTATACAGAGTTTTGTCGACATCTCTTACAGGCTGCCGGAAAATCTATTCCTATTTGTAAAGATGCCCAACAGTGGAAATATGTTGGTAATTCATGGTGGAATTTAGATTGTGCGATAGCTGTAGCTCTTAAAAAAAGAAGCCTATAAAGCTTGGCTGAAAGTAAGAACAGATGAAAATTTCCTAGCGATGAAACATGCCAAAAATAACAGTAACAGGGTCGTTGCCCGAGCGAAAAGAATACATTTCTCAGAATTTTGTAGATCCAAAATATCGGAATCAAAAGATATCCATAAGGTTTGGAAAATGGTTAAAAAATTGAAAAATGGTTATTGCTTGCAACAGTACCCAATTAAGTTAGATAATAATGCTCTTCCATCCTCACAGGAGGAAAGCTGAGGCATTCGTCAAAATATTTTCAGAAAATAACTGCTGTCTAGTCTCAGTCCATCTATCAGGTGTTTTAGAGAGGAGGAAGAAAAACGAACTATCTATCAGGATCCACCACCAAATCATTTCCATTATTTAAACGCTCCTATTACATATGATGAATTTTGTGAGATGTTAGAATCTTTTTCTTCAAATTCAAGTGCTGTTGGCCTAGATGGTATATCCTATCAACTGTTATACCACTTGCCTTCACATTGGAAACGATTATTGCATTCATTTTACAAAAAAATGTTGGTTTAATGGAACTCTCTCCCTAGTATCTGGAAGAGATCTGTTGTAGTCCCAGTTCCAAAAAGGTAAGCCCAGGTCAGACATTGGTAGCTACAGGCCAATAGCACTAACCTCTCACGTTGGAAAATTGTTAGAAAAGATTATCCAAAAACGTCTTTCATATTTTTTGTGAAAAAGAAAGTATAATCCCAGTGAATCAAGTGGGATTTCGCAAAGGTCGATGTACAATAGATCATTTGGTGAAACTTACAAGTCAAATTAA
>JADBJO010031402.1:0-16794 GCA_016801955.1 Conus betulinus | reverse complement strand
TAATCATGGTAGCAGATCCAACACGCAGAAACACATGCGAGAGATGACAGATCTGCAGAAGAAAAGACGAGAGCACCTTGCAAATCACGATCCTCCCCTAACACGTTCACAGGAAGTTCGAATACAGATGAACACCACACAACCGCTGATGTTGGCACTTCCGGAAAATGACGCGGCAATGAAAGATCCACTAACGGTGCTGCGAGAAGTTACAGGGCAGTGAATCTCAACGAATCAGTACGAGCTTGGCTACACAGACAGGTGGTCTACCACAGTCTTTTGAGTTTTAGGATCCTGAAAAGCAAGGCGAGGACTCAGCTCTGTACTGGGGGGGAATCTTCCGAAAGGTGGGTGGTCCGGCGCTCAGCTGAGGCGTTGATGACGTTGAAAGTCCTGAAGAACTCAGCTCCCAGGGAGGCTCAGGAACGATGACATGGACCATACCTCGGTCTGAAAACAGAAACGGTAATCCTCAAATGAAGAAAACGAACGATCATGCAGCTCTCCTTCCAAACTAAGACATACCAGAACGAGCCAGGACATTTTCACCCAACGATGAAAGTTCAAGCTCGTGCACGTGTGCTTCCATCCAACTGATATGAGCATGCAGCAACGACGGCGGGAGAAACGCAATAACGCAAATTAGCAGTTATTAGAAAAAGGCGTGAAATTTTTTGATATCAAACGCGCCACAAAGAAAACACAAACAGAAGCAAACAAAACGCTCACAACGACCAAGTAACGATTCGGTGGATGAACAAACAAGCTACAGTTTCGACAAGTGACAGCTATGGATTGACCTGAGTTGAAACTGGACACCCAAGAGTGTGTGGAATGAAACAAAGCTGCGATCACAAACAGCATGTGATGATGACGATGACCAGGGTCATACTACAGTGAAGAGAAAATTATGACAAAGAGGGCACTAATGACAATGATAAACGTTCATATGACCACTACAGAATTAACCCCTCTCTCTCTCTCTCTCTCTCTTCGAGCTCTCTACTTAGCTCTCTCTCTCAAAGACTCTAAACTCTCTCGCACCACACGAGGAGCATACACGACAAGATACCACATTCTTCTCTTCTCTCATCTCTCTCCTCTCTCTCTCTCTCTCTTCCACCACAACACCCACCCCCCCCCCCCCCCCCCACCCCCCCACCCCCCCCCAACCCCCACCCCCCCCCCCACCCCCACCCCCCCACCCCCCCACCCCCCCCACCCCCCCCCCCCCCCCCACCCCCCCCCCCCCCCCACCCCCCTGGACGATGCTAATGATGATATATACATCACATACAATATGCTCTCATTTATAGTCTCTCTCTCTCTCCTCTCTTATTCTCTCTCTCTCTCTCTCAATCTTCCCTCCCCCCCCATCTCTCGCCTCCGACTGAGTTCGAAGCTTCTTTTGCATTGCTTTCTTTCATTTTCAATTCATTAGGGGAAACGTAATCCAGAGACATTGCACTAATATTATAGCAACGGTGCACGTTAGCAACAGTTGTAATCGCAAGCACTCAAGTCACACAGAGAGAGAGCGAGAGAGGAGAGCGAGAGAGAGGAGAGAGAGGCGCAACACAACGATCGATGATCCTGTCTCTCTCTCTCTCTCTCCCCTCTTTTCTTCCCTCCCTCACCCACCCCCCCCCCCCCCACCCCCCCCCACCGCCCACCCCCCCCCCCCCCCCCCCCCCCCCCCCCCCTCCCCCCCCCCCCACCCCCCCCCCCCCCCCCCCCCCCCCCCCCCCCCCACCCCCCACCTAACCCCCCCCCCCCCCCCCCCCCCCCCCCCCCCCCCCCCCCCCCCCCCCCCCCCCCCCCCCACCCCCCCCCCCCCCCCCCCCCCCCTCTTTCGCACACTTTGCCCTTCATCCCAAAGCCTCTCCCTTGCAGCAAAGGCCACACTCAACGACAGACCCAGGTGTCCATCACCGACCCTACACTGAACAGTTATGAGTTGTTCACCTCGACCGCTTTCATCTGGTGATTTATTCGCACGGCAACCAAATAAAACAAATCTAATCACGAACTAGCAGGGACGTTGGGGCGGTGGGTAACTTCGTGGCTTGCGGACTGAATGGTCGTGGGTTTAAATCCCGTCGGAGGCAAACTGGGTGTGGTGATTTTCCAGCACCGGTCTGGTCCTACCAAGCGCTGAGTGAAAGCTTGAAGACCAGAGCCAGTCGAGTTTCATCAACTTAATGGACGTGTGTCGGAGAAAACACACTGCTCGAATATTTTCTGACAAACACGACAGGTGTCTGTATCTCTCAGGCCTGGTGAACACCAGAATATATTACGACACAAAGTGTAGACTACAGCCCTCTCAGGTAGTCTCTCTGGCCGGAACAGAAATCCGTAGCAGTACCTTGATCACTGTCGTCCTCTTTTGGGAAAAAAAAAAGTTTGACATTCTGAGGGTCCTTCATGCCCTGCTGTGGTAATGAACTCGGTCAGTTTTTGTTTTCTATCGCTGTCGATGTTCGTGCTGAGTTCGTATGAACATCGTAATATCAGCAGTCTATGAAAACTGTAGTAGAATGGACATGGTTGGTGCCCTCCGGAACCGGAGGCTCACTCACGCTGGCCCAGCGACAAATTTAAGCCATTACTGTCGCCAGTGGTGGGCTACGTGGGACACCAAGTCTTGCGAATACTGGACTAGAACAGGCAACACTGAACGTCTCCAAAATATTTCAGTAATGGGGGTGCCAGGAGATGGTCTTGGTGTGGTTATGCAGAGAAGAGCCGGAATAAGTGGCATGGGATTATAGCCACTGAGAGGGAGATAGTAAAAATTGGAGAAAAAAAAAGCTCACACACGAAAATGAATGACAAAGACAACAGGGAGGATGTAGAATCTGCCGGAGACAGTTTCCTTTAAAAACGAAACACGTTTTCTGACGACGGCCGGATTTCTTTCGAGACAACGACCCTGGAATCCGTTGTCATATTTCTTTCAGTTGACAGATGACCGTTGACATCTGTCACAACAGACAGGCCGGAAGACTGTCTTTCTCTTAATGTACTGCTTCACGGGCTGTCTGCCTTTCACACAAGCCTTTGTCTTTCTCTTGAAGCGATGCTAAACGAGCAGTTGTTTTTTTTTCTTTCAAAAACTCTGTTACACAGGGCCGTTGGCTTTCTCTTTCTGGCTACACAAACGGTTATCTTCCTCTTACAGGTCAGCCACACGAGCCGTTGTCTTTGATTTCAGGCACTGCTACATAAGCTATTGCCTTTCTCTTATAAAGATCTGCTACATCAGCTATTGCCTTTCTCTTATAAAGGTCTGCTACATGAGCGTTGTCTTTCCTTTTATAAAGGTCTGCTACATGAGGTATTGTCTTTCTCTTATAAAGGTCTGCTACATGACCCGTTGTCTTTATCTCATAAAGGTCTGCTACATGAGGTATTGTCTTTCTCTTATAAAGGTCTGCTACATGACCCGTTTTCTTTATCTCATAAAGGTCTGCTACTACATAGGTATTGTCTTGTCTCTTATAAAGGTCTGCTACATGAGGTATTGTCTTTCTCTTATAAAGGTCTGCTACATGAGCCGTTGTCTTTCCTTTTATAAAGGTCTGCTAAACGTGCAGTTGTCTTTCTCTTCAGGCGCTGCTACACAAACCGCGATCCGTAAGTCGCAGCCACACGGGTCGCCGTCTTTCTCTTAAGAGTCTACCACATGAGGCGCTGCTACGCAAATTACTGTCCTTCTCATAACGAATCACCACACGGACCATTGCCACACTCGTTTAAGAACCTTCCCGAAAAAAAAGGTGAAAACTCCTCCTTGTCTGTCGTGCCTCTGGTCTGCATGTTCCCAAAATGAACGGCCGCCGCAAGCAACACTGGTTTGGGAGTTACGCGCGCTTGACAAGCTTCACCACGAGAGCAAAGGTCACTGTCCGTACGCATTAAAAGTTCTCCAGTATCTCCGACAAGGTAAGGTTCCAACATCGTCCCCCACTCTTATGCCGAAGACTGCTAGCGCTGGACACCCTTTAGAAGAATTGATTCAAAGCGTTTCTGCAGGCATCATGTCTGTCGTGTTTCAAACAGTCCACCACAGCGGGCCAGTGTTCGTGCCATTCTGTATCAAGCTGTGTATGAAACAAGAGAGGGGGTGGGGAGAGAGAGGGGCCGGAGGGAGACAGAGAGAGAGAGAGAGAGGGGGGGGGGGGAAGCGGTTTAGAGGAGAAGAGGAGGAGAGGGAGAGAGAAAGAGACAGCCAGCCAGATAGACAGTCAGAGAAAAAGACAAAGTGATAAAAGAGAGGGAGGGAGGAGGCGACCACACACACACACACACACACACACACACACACAACCATATATATATATATATATATATATATATATATATATATATATATATATATATATGTATATTCCACTTTCCAACGGTAACAAGCAGCTGTGTATTGAATAACTGAAAATAATATCAGGGAACATCAGTCGTGAAAAAAGCCATAACCCCGAGAATAAACCTGAGAATAAAGGCTATAAAAAGATCGCGTTGTCTGCCATTCCTCTTGGCGTCAAAAAGTTTCAAACATTCTGCATCACTATAGCAATTTCTACAAGTCAAACGTGTGGACATTTGCACTGGTATTCCATTCCTTTTTTTTCCTCCTCCTCTTTTCTCCGTCTTCCTCGTGCTCATATATACACCTACACACAGGCAGTGTGTGTTGGTGTGGTGTGTGTGTGTGTGTGTGTGTGAATGGGAAATACTGCAATGGTTACTGAAGACAGGAGACAAGCGGTTATTGTGCCGCGCAAGACGGTCACACAAAGAGCTCTGCGCATTACGTGAGAACACTACGCGCCTCTGCATACATTGAATGGAACACACTCCGACTACCACTGCTACTGCTGCTGGTGCTCCGCACCGAAGGTCAGCAAGAGAGCTTCTGGCGTTTATGGTTATGTGGAATGCTTGATAAGAAGAAAGGAACTACCCACCCCATCCCTACACCATCCCACCCTTTCCTCTTTGTCCCGCCCACTTCTCCTTTTGAGATGTAATATAAGACACATATTTGCCTCTCACCCCCCCCCCTTTTCTCTCTCTCTCTCTCTCTCTCTCTCTCTCCTCTCGCTCTCTCCTCTCTCTCTCTCTCTCTCTCTCTCTCTCTCTCCTCCTTCTCGCTTCCTCTTTCTTCTTCATCTTCTTTTTTTTTTCTTCTTCTTTCTTCTCGTCTCTCTCTCTCAGTTCTTCTCATACGGACACAAACAAGTAGTTGATCCACACACCACACACACACACACACACACACCACACACACACACACACACATATATTATATATATAGAATATATATATATATATCAATGTACTAGTTATTCGTTTGTTTATTTGACTTTTTCATTTATCTATCTATTTACCTTTTCATTCATTTTCGTTACAGATAGATGAATGAATGGATTGGAAAATACATGAATGTTTGGATGAATGGATGTATAAGGAGGTGGCTGGACAAAGGAGGAAATGTATGGAGTGACAGACAGATGAATAAACGAAAAAGATAGACAGATAAAATAGATGTCTAAATTTCATCAGTATTATCATATCTGTGCGCTCCTGCCCTCGCCCTCTCTCTCCTAGTCTCTCTCTCTCTCCCTCTCGATCATCCTCTCGATCTCTCTCCCTCTCTCTCTCTCTAGATCTCCCTCCTCTCTCTCTCCTCTCTCTCTCTCTCTCTCTCTCTCTCTCTCTCTCTCTCTCTCTCCTCTCTCTCTCCTCTCTCACTCCCTTCCTTCCTCCTCCTCCTCTTTCTTTTCTCCATTTCCGTTCCCCCGGGTTTTCCCTTCATCCAATTTCTTACTGACTTTTTACCGCAGCCATTAAGAATTATATCCATTCATTGAATGCGTCATCTCATCATCATCATCACACACCACACCACACACACACACACACACAACACACACCACACACACACACACATACACACACGCACACACACACAAACAGAGACAAACACACACACACACACACACACACCACACACACACACACACACACACACACACACACACACACACATGAGACCCTGATTTTTTGTAACACCCCCGATTGACTGATTGATCAATAATGGGAAAGAAGAGATCATCAGTTCATGATCATCTGATTCAAGTCACATTGTTTACAGCCCAGCATTTCCAGAAGGGGGAGATGGGGTGTGGGGGGCTAGGGGGCGGCATTTCATGGTTGTCACTTTGCCAAACTCAATATTCTCGCATAGTTGTTAACAAGATTAATACGCCATTTTTTTTTCTTTTCTCCAGAACACGCAAACATAGCTTTAAAAAATCCTTCATCTATAAAATCTGAGATCAGATGACATTGTTTATATCTTCAAAGAATTTTTTTTTCAGAAATCACATGCGGTGGAAAATTTCTGAACAGGGTGTCCTGTGGAGTCTGTGGTAAAGGGTGCATGTTGGTCACAAAGAAGAAGAAGAAGAAGGCCACAATGTAAGTCCCAACACCCTTCACGGGGATGGTTCATGGTAAGTGGTGCATGACGTGGAATGCACAATGAAGCCTCCTTACCTTTGGAAAGAAATGGGTGGTGTGAAAAAATATACCGACCTGTGTGTCCATCTGCCCAAGACTGTTTCCTCTTCACGGCCATCATCAGTAGATGATAAAATCTCTTTCAGATTTGGACGGATTTGAAAAAAAAAAAAGGTTTGTTATCTGTCTACGTGCTGCAGGCATCTTGCCAGTGTTTTTATTTCTATATTAGTCCGAACTTTGCGTTTTACATCAAGGAAAGGGGCAAGAGAAACTGCACAATCGTTCATTTGTGGCATTCTTCGCAAGTTCGTTAATCGCATTTTCGCTGGCCCGAGTATACCTAAATGACTGAAACACCCCAAGCTAAAAACTGTGTTGTAGCCATTAGGTTTCAGAGAAGTCTACTGTTTAGACTATCAAGGGATGAAGATACTTGAGATTACGGCCAGCAATGGCGTCCACATCAGAAAGGGAGTCAGAGGGCATGAGAAATGTTCGATGTTTAGGTATGGAGACCACATGGGCGCCAAGAGCAAAGCTGTGAGCTGGACAGTATAGCTGGGACTATTTGAAGGAATGGGTTTTGAACGTTTTTCTGAAAGGAAGCGACTGAGTTGTCAGCAACAGAAGCAACTCCTTCCCCCGATTTAGACATCAGCGAATGTTCTAAAGAAAAGATGAATACATCGAACAAAGTTCCCTAACACAATTCTTTGCGCTCTCAAACAAATGGATTTTTGCTGACGTCTTTGGTGATAAACAAATGTCTCTGCTGACGTCCTTCGCTTCATAAACAATGTCTTTGCTGACGTCTTCGCTCGCGAACAAATTTCTTTGCTGACGTCTTTGGTGATAAACAAATGTCTCTGCGGACGTCTTCGCTCATAAACAAATGTCTTTGCTGACGTCTTCGCTCGCAAACAAATTTCTTTGCGTGACGTCTTCGCACGTAAACAAATGTCTTTTGCTGGCGTCTTCGCACGTAAACAAATGTCTCTGCGGACGTCTTTTGCTCGCAAACAAATGTCTTTGCTGACGTCTTCGCTCGCGAACAAATTTCTTTGCTGACGTCTTTGGTGATGAACAATGTCTCTGCTGACGTCTTTGCTCATAAACAAAATGTCTTTGCTGACGTCTTCGCTCGCAAACAAATTTTCTTTGCTGACGTCTTCGCACGTAAACAATGTCTTTGCTGGCGTCTTCGCACGTAAACAAATGTCTCTGCGGACGTCTTTGCTCGCAAACAAATGTCTTTGCGGACGTCTTCGCTCGCAAACAAATGTCTTTTGCGGACGTCTTCGCTCGTAAACAAATGTCTTTTGCTGACGTCTTCGCTCGTAAACAAATGTCTTTGTTGACGTCTCGCTCGTAAACAAATGTCTTTGCTGACGTCTTCGCTCGCGAACAAATTTCTTTGCTGACGTCTTTGGTGATGAACAAAATGTCTCTGCTGACGTCTTTGCTCATAAACAAATGTCTTTGCTGACGTCTTCGCTCGCAAACAATTTCTTTGCTGACGTCTTCGCACGTAAACAAATGTCTTTGCTGGCGTCTTCGCACGTAAACAAATGTCTCTGCGGACGTCTTTGCTCGCAAACAATGTCTTTGCGGACGTCTTCGCTCGCAAAACAAATGTCTTTGCGGACGTCTTCGCTCGTAAACAAATGTCTTTGCTGACGTCTTCGCTCGTAAACAAATGTCTTTGTTGACGTCTTCGCTCGTAAAACAATGTCTTTGTTGACGTCCTTCGCTCGTAAACAAATGTCTTTGCTGACGTCTTTCGCTCGTAAACAAATGTCTTTGCTGACGTCTTCGCTCGTAAACAATGTCTTTGTTGACGTCTTCGCTCGTAAACAAATGTCTTTGCTGACGTCTTCGCTCGTAAACAAATGTCTTTGCTGACGTCTTCGCTCGTAAACAAATGTCTTTGCTGACGTCTTCGCTCGTAAACAAATGTCTTTGCTGACGTCTTCGCTCGTAAACAAATGTCTTTGCTGACGTCTTCGCTCGTAAACAAATGTCTTTGCTGACGTCTGTGCAATAAGAGGCATAATCTAAGTAATATCCGGCGTGCGAAAGTCCATAGTGAATAATCTGGAAACTGGTCAAACCTCAAACGGCTAAGCGGTCATTGTTAGAGTTGTTCAGATGAGGAGTGAAATGCGGCCTGGAGTTGAAGAGGGTTTTCTCCTGAATTTCTTTTTTTAGAATTTTTGGTGTGAAAAAAAAAAAAAACAGTCATGCGCAAAGTTTTATGGGTTCAGGGAAGCGGCTTTTCGTCAACACTTCAGAGTAAATAACAAACACGTACGGTAACTCTTGCGTCGATGATGAAAACTACACGCCCCAAACTCCGTTGACTGTAGGCGAGGGATGGTTCCCCCGTCCTCTGCGTACAGACTGTACAATGGGATGAGTTGAAAGCCTCCCAGACTGAGTTAAAACCTTTAACGGCTATAGGATCCAGAGATTTGAAGTACGAAGGCCTTGCAGAGCCATAGACGACACAAACCCATAACCCAGTTTGTGGCTCTGTAAAGATGGAAGAGTCTTCCCTTCGGTGTCCCAACCCGTGTGTGGAACCACTCAGGCATCGTTGTTTTCTGACGGGAAGATTTTTAAGTGCTGGATGTGACTTTGAAAACTGAGTTCAAGCTCGAAAATAACTTCGAGTAATCACTGGCTTCCTTCACAGCCGGAAAGCTGGATTTACCCAGACTAATTTCAGGGTCAGCAAAGTACTTGTCGAAAATTGTGAATATTGATACATATGAGTTTTGGCAGCAGTAAAATTAAAAAACCACTGTCCTTGGCCCGTACGTTTACAGAGATTACATACTGCCGGATCTTCGCAAGTTCCAGAAAACACAATATTGCAAAGTGGTTCATCACTAATACAGGAAACTTTAAAAAGGCAAACAAACAAACAAATAACAGTAAAATTTGAAATAAGAATAAAAACCATCGCCACCAACAAAACAAAAACCCAACACACGGTTTAAAACACCTCCTTCACAAGTCTGTAAATACTCGTTCTTCTTCACAGGACCCTAATTCATTCACAAAGCAGTATAGCATTATATATAACGCATAGATCCACAAAGTTTCTTTTCTCCGCGATTATCACCCCTTCCACACTATCCTCGGTGATGAAGTTTCTCTTGGACGGCATAATGCGCCTTTTGTGCCAGCAGTGAAAAGAAGGTGACGTTGGGCTATTAATTATCGCAGCAGTGCCCCCCCACCCCCCACCCCCACCCCCACCCCTCCTATTCTCCGAGGAAAGCTGTAGGAGGAGTATCACCTATTTCATTTTCGTCCTGAGGACTATCTTTCAATGTTATGGGGTTAGAGGAGAAAAAGAAAGAAAGAAGAATGCAGAAGATGAAGAACAACAACAACAACACAGGAGCAGCGGCGGCAGTAACAACAACAACGATTTTGTATACCAAAAATGAAATATGAATCAAAGATAGACATATGATTATAACGAATACTTGTGAACGCACTTTCCTCCTGAATTATTAAACAGTTCAAGACATTTACGAAAGGGAAGTAAGAAGAATACAGAAAAAGAGGCTAAAAACAGACACACCAAAGCGCATCTTCATTTAATTCCCCCACCGCAAAATGAAAATGAAACAACAATTCTGCAGCTAGGTAAAGTCGCCAACACCCTGCTGTCGGGCGAGAGTGAAGACGTGTGTGTGTGTGTGTGTTGTGTGTGTGTGTGTGTGTGTGTGTGTGTGTGTGTGTGTGTGTGTGTTTGAATGCGTGTGTGTGTGTGTGTGTTGTGTGTGTGTGTGTGTTGTGTGTGTGTGTGTGTGTGTGTGCGCGCGCGCGCGCGCGCGCTTGTGTGATTGTGTTTGAGAGAGAGAGAGAGAGAGAGTGTGTGTGTGTGTGTGTGTGTGAGAGAGAGAGAGAGAGAGAGAGGAGAGAGAGAGAGAGAGAGAGAGACAGACAGACAGACAGACAGAGACAGACACAGAGAGACAGAGAGAGGACCGTATGAATGAACAACTAAATGAATAAATTAAATAATGAATGAATATATAAACATGCACACACTAACAACAACAACAACACAATCTAACGTAGTATCCGTCGCCTTCCACGATACGTGAAATCATCACCTTCCAAACCTTCATTCCTCCCCTACCCCAACCCCCTCTCAAACTCCTCCTCCCTACCCCTCCACTCACCCGAAGCAGTCGTCACCCACTGCTTGCCTGTACTGGAGCAAAGCAACGAGGGTGATGCATTTCTCGTCTCTCGCGCCATCGACAACTGTATGCAAATTAAGCCGTAAATTGCAACACCTGGTCATGAAAGCACGTGCAGCGGTGCACATGATCAAAGATGGAGGAGCCCTTTGTAGCGGTTGAAGAAGAGAGCTCTCGATCCTCAGGGACACTGGGGGAAGGTAGTTTTGAGCTGGGCGTGTTCGTGTTTTGCATTTGACAGAGGGAGAGAGAGGGGGGGGGGGGGGATGTAGGGAGGTGTGTGTGTGTGTGGTGTGTGTGTGTGTGTGTGTGTGTGTAAACGCCTCGCAGACGTGCGTGGGTGTGTGAGTATACCAACATGTGTGTGTGAGTATATACCAACATGTTGTGTGTGTGTTGTGTGTGTGTGTGTGTGTGTGTGTGTGTGTGTGTGTGTGTTGTGTAGCGCTCGCAGTTGTGCGTGGGTGTGTCAGTATACGTATGCACGCGCGTGTGCGCGTGTGTATGTGTGTGAGTGCGTGCGCGCGCGCGCGCGCGCGTTTGTGTGTGTGTGTGTATGTGTGGTGTGGCTATGTGATTGTGTTTAAACGAGGAAACGCAAAGTGCACGCGCGTATGCACTGAGAGTCGACTCAACCGATCACAGTGTCCCATATATCGGCTAGTGCACACATCTTGCAATTCCTGTCTTTGTTGAAGTAAGGTTACATCGTAAGCCTGTAAAAACATTGAGGCAAGCGTTATGTCATCCAGGAAAATCAGCGCTCTGGTCATGAATAAACGCTATGCGTTTAAACAGTTTCGGAAACTGCTGCTGAAGAAAGCACTTGTCACCACATTGTCCTACCATGACTGTAAATCTATGATCAGTAACATGTAAAATTAGACGGAGTAACACCACGGCTTCAAATAACAAACAAGAAGGGTACCTCTTGCTCCCACACATCCGTTAACTCCAAACAAACTTTGCTTACAACACCGAATGGCCTGGCAGAAACGGCAACACAGAACACACAGAACAAACAAGGAAACATCCCCACGGCTTCAGTTCACGTCTTTCCGTGGGCGTGGCTGGTGGGGGAAAAAAAAAACCTGCCCGATAATTCAAACCCATGCGAGATTAATGGCTGGTCGGTCATGAGAGTGAAGGATTAAGCTAAGGCACTGCTTGGATTGCAGGGTTGAGCTAACTGGACCTATAAAGCTTAGGGGAAAAGATGTACCCGAAGGTGCCAGCGAGACCCACAGAAGTAGGCTGTCGTCCTTAACTAACTGCCGAACCAACCGACCAGACGGGAGCCATTGTGCACCAGGATTGCTCCCAGCAAGGTTGGCTCGGTAGCTGAGGTGACTGAGTGTGGAGTATTCTCTTCGTGTTGGTTTTGAGTTTTCCGCAATCTCACGCTGAGCTGGTTTGAGTTTTGCTTAGATTTTTGTTTTTTTGTTTACGATACCACGCACGCACGCACGTACGCGCGCGCGCGCACACGCGCGCGCACACACACACTTACACACCACACACACACACACACACACACACACACACACACACACGCACACACATATCGGGTGAACAGATCTATTTAAAAAGCTGAAAACCTGCGCGCACACACACACACACACACACACACACACACACAGAGAGGGAAGTCATTGTTGGAAACAGTCGGATCGGACTGAAGAAGCTGCTCCCTGTGTCAGTATCAGTTTTGCTGGTGAATTCATATCCGACGTTTGATCCGGATACGCACCACGGATCCGCTCCTCCCCCCATCCCATCCCTATCCCCACCCCCTCTTTACGGTTCATTTCTTGGCTACATTCCACCTTTTGACCAAGTTTTGTTACACATCAGTTCAGTAGCGCTGGCGTCGTCTTGTACACAGAGAAAACAAACAAAAATAACAAGTGTTCATCAACAGAGGCGGGGGAAAAAAACATAACCTGGCGGGGGAATAACAAGTGTTCATCCAGATTCAGCGTCAATGTTCTCATTTTTTTCTTTCCTCGTCCTCTCTCTCTCTCTCCTCTCTCCTCTCTCTCTCTCTCTCTCCTCTCTTTTATATGGCCAGAGGCAGCATGAACATTATCATACAGATTCTTTTCGATTGTTACCGATCGTGATCGTGCCAGCAAACGTGAACAACCTCACTGCCGACTCGAATGCGATTTAGGTCGTCCTGTGTATTTTTGTTTTCAGAGAACCCATGACACGACATTAAGGGGGAAAAAAGCGCACGGTGTGTTTTTTTTTCTCGGAAGTAGTTTTCATTTATAGCTACAGTGATCGTGAAGCCAGCGTTTGTTACAGGTCATAGCGCACTTGCCATCGCGGCGTTTTGATCATTCTCACAAAAGCCAGAGTCAGTCCGGGTATGTGACCAATTTCTGTTCACTGCCCACCTCTTTCCAGCCTTTTTTTTTTTTTGGGGGGGGGGGGGGGGGGGGGAGGGGAGGGTAGAGGGGGGGGGGGTGGCTTTCAGGTATCATCGCCCAGTTCAGTGTTCGCATTCTTCGTGCTTATGTCCGCGCAGAGTCGAGTCACACATGGCACAGTCAACACTGCTGCACCGTGATGCTGTCTGTCCATCAGCAATCCTAATGGTGCCGTCACACCGGTCGGCGTAAGTGTGGTAAAAGGCGTGTCCGCTGTGTGTGATTATGACGCTTCCATCGCATCGTTAGGGGGGGGGGGGGGTAGCGTTAGTGGTTCTATTCGTAGCGATGTCTCAGTCATCTTATATGTCTTATTTTCAGTGTTTGAAGTGTTGTGGTTTTTATTTCCACCATTCTGTTACATTCGTGATGTCTATATACTTACGGTAGAGTATGTCAGTTCATGTTCTCAGTTTTCCTGTCATTGTTTTGGCCTCACTTGGAGTGACAGACGTGTCCCCTGTGTGTTTTTACTTCAATGATTCTCTTGCGTTATTGACGTCCGTGCGGTGTTAGTGTGTTTGTTCACGTTCTCCTTAATGTTTCAGTCCTTACCTCGGCCTTACTGTCAGTGTTAGTCGTGTCTGTGCCTTTTCATTTCAACAGTTCTGTCCTGCTCATGACGCCCGTGCAGTTTAATGTGTTTCTTCACTGTCCTCCATGATGTTGACGTCATTCTGTTGTAGTCACTTTCCGGTTAGACGTGTGTCCGTACGTTTGTAGGTCAACGATTCCGCCATCTTCAACACGGTCTACTCCTTGTCGTGGTGTGGGAGCTTGTGTACCTCTATGACCCAGAGAGCTATGCCAGCGGGAGCGTATGCTCCTGGTAGGGCCACCCAAGCTGGACAGGTCGAAGGGTAGAGGTCAGACTAATGTAGACCAACTCTCCCGGAGGTAAAACGGGTTTTGCGTAGGGCTAACACCCCCTTCCTGGAAAAAAAAAAACAAGTTACAGAGCATCGACAACATCAAACCAAGACATTCACCTGGGAGAGGAAGGGTCTCCATCCCGGAGACTCATGACGTCAGGCAGTGAAAGCCGAGAGGAAGCTGCAAGACCGACCCCCTTTCTGACCCCCAGGGAAACAACAGGAATCAGTGGCCAAGCAGATTCCTGCGGAGGAAGTGGGGCTGGATTGGACACACTCTCAGCAAGCCAGCATCCGGCACCACACGCCAAGCCCTGACATGGAACCCGCAGGGGAAAAGGAGAGAGGCCGACCTCGCAGCAGCTGAGACGAGACACTGAGGCAGAGATAAAGAGGCAGGGGACCACTGGGACAGGCATTCAGCGAGCAGCCCAGAACCGATTGCGATGGCGGAGTGTTGTCGATGGCCTATGCTCACCCTTGAGCTGTGGGCCTAAGTGAAAGTAAGTAAGATTCTGCCATGTTGGGAGTGTCTGTACCAACAGGTACATATCTTCAATTTAGTTGGTTTTGTCTTCACATCTTTGACATTTACATCTTTACGTGATGTAAGGGGGAAAAACCGTTTCAGCCAGAGAATTTTGCTTGCGAAAATTTGCCGGGATTTTCTACTGTGGTTGGTGAACTGTTGTTGTTGTTGTTGTTTGTAGTCGTACCCTAGCTAAAAGACTCCAGAGATCATCAGAACAGCCTAAGTACTTGAACACTATGGTACAAATGCATCAGCTGGAGATGAGAACATTACGTGTGTGACCGTTTTGATTACCCCGCCACATGGCAGCCACACTCCGACTTCGGGGGATTTTGGAGACTGATAATGTTACGCTAGGAGTTTTGTCACAACTGAAGACACTCCCCGCATAACTATGCAGAGCATAACACCATTTTGGTGTAGCCTTGGTGTTCTAGCCTATGTTAATTGGGCCTGACAGCCTTAAGCCAAGACGGTGGTTGATGAACTGAAACACAGGATAGACGCGCGAACGGGGACAGAAGAACAAAATAAAGTGTAAACGTAACTGGAACGTTTGAAACATATAAATGAATTCTTATTGTGACAAAATGAGTGTATAAGTGGCGTGGACCAAGGCAAACGACCTCGGGGACGCCGGGGCCTAATATCACATAGAGAGAAACCCGTTGTGATGAAATACACTTTACACAATGTCGCACAATGCAGTGCTATAAATACAATGCAGTATCGCGAACAATGAAATGTGAATATAATACAGTTAACAAACATCGGCATTCTTAGTTCTGACTACCGTTTTTGCTATTGTCACACTATTATTACAATAAGCAATAATGATAATGACGATGATGATGGTGATAATGATGATGATAGCAAATAAACAGATAAATAAATAAGTAAGTAAATAAATAAATAAACAACAAATAAACGAATAAAAATAGTGTTAAAATGTTAATAAAACAAACAGCAAGAGTGAAGGACTCACAAGGCGTCCAGCTCCTTCAACTGTTGCTCTGCCCGCTGTAGCGGTAAACAGAAATACGAAAAATCAAAACAGTGGGGAACTGAAATGAAATCAGCACTACCTCCCCTTCCAACCCATCCTTCTCCTCTCTCTCCTTCTTTCTCCCCTACGTCCTCTTGAAGACCGTAAGAAGATGCGTAACCAAAAAAAAAGAAAGCAAAAGGGCGTGTGTGCACGCGGGCCACACACACACACACACACACACACACACACACACACACAACACACACACACACACACGCACACACACACTCACACCATACACACGAGCACGTACGCGCACACACACACACACACACACACACACACACACACAACACACACACACACACACACCACACACACAAATACTTCAACACATCATGTGCGTGCGTGTGTGTGTGTGTGTGTGTGTGTGTGTGTGTGTGGTGTGTGTGTGTGTGGTGTGTGTGTGTGTGTGTGTGTGAGTGAGTGGAAGGGGACCTGTGTGTGTGTGTGTGTGTGTGTGTGTGTGTGTGTGTGTGTGTGTGTGTGTGTGTGTGTGTGTGTGTGTGTGAGTGAGTGGAAGGGGACCTGTGTGTGTGTGTGTGTGTGTGTGTGTGTGTGTGTGTGTGTGTGTGTGTGTGTGTGTGTGAGTGGAAGGGGACCTGTGGTTTTTATTGTTATATACTTGGTCTGCAGAGTGAAGTTATCAGTTTCATGTTATGCTTTTAATTTTATGTTGATGATTCACGTAGGTTTTTAATTTATGCAGTTATCTATGTCTTGAACCCAGCTGCAGGTCTGTAGTTCTGCACACACACACACACACTCTCTCTCTCTCTCTCTCTCTCTCTCTCTCTCTCTCTCTCTCTCTCTCTCTCTCTCTCTCTCTCTCTCTCTCTCTCTCTCAGCTTTTGATTCTTCCTCAAATTCATCGTAAGTCTCGGTCACATCACGACAAATTGCTGTGCTACCTTTCTGTATATGCAGCGACAGGTCGAAAATATACTCCCCACACTCCTAATTAACCTCAGCCATTAGTTTATTAATTGCCAGGGAGTGGTGTACAATGTCGCAGCTGTGCCGTCAGTCAGAACTGTGCACGTGTCATCGGTGGTGTTCCGTCGTTTGATGCGGCGCATTTGGGAGCTCTGCACTTTTAGACAGACATACCCAATGAAATTTCCATGTCAGCCGTGTGGATCATTTTTCGTTG
>JADBJO010031401.1:0-16798 GCA_016801955.1 Conus betulinus | reverse complement strand
CTTCAGCCTTAATCTCTCTGTCCTGTCCCTCTTTAGCCCCTCTTCCTTGTTCTTTCAGTCGCTAAATAGTGATTATTTCCATTTATTCCCCTCCTCCTCACCCCCCCCCTCTTGTGTGGGTGTGTGGGGGGGGGGGGAGAAGGGGGGGTGCCCCCAGCCAGGTGGTGTGTGTGTGTGTGTGTGTGTGTGTGTGTGTGTGTGTGGTGGCGTGGGGTGAGGGTGTCGTGGGTGTGGGTGTGTGTGTGTGTGTGTGGGGGGGGGGGGGGGGGGGGGGGTGTGCGCGCATGTCTGTGTTGGTGTTTTTGTGTGAACTGTGGTGTGTGTGTGTGTGTGTGTGTGTGCTCAATACACCTGAACAGTGGTCAGTGAGGTTGTTTTTTTTTTTGGTTTTTTCTCCAACTTAATGATTAGATGTTCTCACCCAATTTTCACATGGGCTTTCCTGTCTACACTGTCCTCTTCTCTTCACTTTGACAACGGGCCTATGGCTTGAAACACCTGAGTTAAGAACTTTATTGAAAAGTTTACGATAAATTGTTGTCATTAAGGGCACGCTGTTCTTAATATATTCGTTTATAATCCTGTCATCACCTGGAGCTTTCCCATTTTTCAATTTCTGCACTGCTGATTCTACATCTACATCTTGGATTGGTCTATTCAAAAACTCAACATCAAAATTTATATCATATTCAACATCATCTTCCCCCATCATCATCAACGTGAAGATTCATATTTGTAAATTGGTCTCACACACACACACACACACACACACACACACACACACACACACACACACACACACACACCATACTCAGCAGATGCCAGTTTACAAAAGTTAATAGTGACTTTCTTTTTATTGATAAGTAGGTTAACAGTGTTTTCAATATTTTATATATTCGGTGATCGATCATACTATTCATCAGCAATGGTGTTCATAGTGTAACATTTACATAACTGTTCGTTTCTTTCAATACCATGTTTTCTTCCTGTCTGAACAGGGGCTTTTGTGATTACAGCTTCTAAATTTCATAACGATATTATGTCATGAAGAATGTGTATATAATCTTTGAAATGAATTGCCTAGCAGCTGCAATAATAGCACTTGCTTCCCATCATCACCTTTTGCAATTATTTTATAATGATTCTTGAATATTCCTATAAAGAACTTCCCTACCAATGAAGGACTGTTGAGTCCACATGCGGTCATATCCACTTTCAGTTAGTATCTTCTTTACAAATTCAGTATAGAGTGAAAGCCAAATGCTAGTGACATACAACTTAATCATAACAGCATAAATTTATGCAGGTTATTAATCTTGGCAAGATTATGTTTACTTACTTACACGTATTTAGAATTACTCAGTTACTAACACACATACATACCCACGCCCATGCGCGCGTGCGCACACACACACACACACACACACACACACACACACACACACACACACACACACACACACACACACACATATCACCGGAGTAGCTCAGTGGTAGAGTGCCAGACTCGTAATCGTGGTGATCATGGGGTTGCGGGTTCGAATCTCTTCTGGGCTGTTTTGGTGCAGGGGATTTTTCCCTCGGAGTTAACATTGGTTCTGACTCCATTTCCCATAATTCAAAGAAATATGATTTAAAGGAAGAAATCAATTCCTGATGTGTGACAACGATGTGCATGTCAGAACGACGCTCAAAGCAAACTATCATAGAGACCAATGGGAAGAAGAAACAAGAAAAAGGTTCAGACTAGATGAGTGAGGGATGTAGATGCTTCACGAATGACGATGATGGAGACTTAGCTCTTGTTCACTTCGCTGTAATTGGCGAGGTCATTGTAGATTTCGGATTTGATGACCAGCTCCCCCCCCCCCCCCCCCCCCCCCCTTCACGATTTGCAGGACGTGGTTGATGAGGTTACATGATGATGATCGTGGATTGAAAGAAGTTGAAGACCAAAAACAAAATGATAAATAATAATAATAATAATAATAATAATAAATAATAATAATAAAAAAAACGTGGAGGACAGACGGACAGTTTCTCAAAAATCTCTTCACGACTGTACATCTGCTCTTGTCCTTCACACACCCCCTATCCAACACCTTTACAATAGCACTATCTTAGCTAGCTTCTATTTCAAATAGAATAGTATCAATGGACCAGCCACCGTGGCGAAGTGGTTAGCGTGGCGGACTCCCGGCTGGGAGGTCGTGGGTTCGAATCCCATCAGAGTCATGTGGGTTTTTTCTGCCCCGACCGGCTCCTACCCAGAGTTGAGTTTGCTGCGGACTCAGTTGGGAAGACTGGGACCACACAGTCGAGTTTCATCCACTTAATGGATGCGTTTCTGAGAGTGTTGCTCAAATTTCCTGACCAACACTGCAGGTGCCTGTATCTCTCGGGCCTGGTTGACGCTGGGATATATTATGAAAGGAAGCGTAGAGTACAGCCCTGTCATGTAGTCTCAGACCGAAATGGAAATCCGTAGCATCATCTTAATCATCCCCATTCTCATCGATCAGCAAAAAAAAAAAATGTCTCAAGTTCTGTGGCCCTTCATGCCCTGCTCTCATGGTGACCTCAATTTCGATGTCCTCTCCACGTCTGTGGTCTTGATTTGGTTCCGTCAGGGTCACTGGTATATCGGCGAGTCCATGGCGGCTGTCGTTGGACGGATGTGGTGGCGCCCTCCGGAGGGAGAGCTCACTCACGCCGGCTACGCGACTAAGCAATTATTGTCGTCAGTAGGGGGCTTAGTAGGTGGTGTCCTGCATATGTTAGATCAGAACAGGCGCCACTGAACACCACCAAAGTGACTCGGCAGCAGTGCAGTGTCTCTTCCGGTGGGTTGCCTCTTGACGACTTGACATTGACTGCTCCCTGTGGATTGCCGGCGCCGGGGCTGCTGATGGGCCGACCGGCTGTGGGCTGTGGACGGGGTGTCGAGGTGAGCGGCGTGGGTGCACTGCCTCTGAAGTCGCGCAGAGGTTGGGACAGCAAAAAAAAAATAGTATCAATGAAGAAAAGCTTATGAGGTTCGTTTTTTACTTGATGATTTACTAAATTAATCTTACTCCATTATTTTTTTGTAGAGATCATATCACTTTACTAAATTCTATTGCACAAATATGATTCATTACAAGTTGGATAACCTGTGGAGGAAATACTCATTGATTAGAACATTTCACGACGCAGATGGAAATGTGGGTGATCGAAGATGGTGATGACATATCGCGATGTCCGGGCAACGAGCATGCTCCGCCACCACGATCACGAAATGTCGCAAAATAACTGATCGCGCATCCAACGGCTTGAATATGAAAAAACTTCTGAAGTTGACGATAGTCATGTAGATTTACATTACCAAGCAAATCGCATGAATAAAGAATAAGAATTATGCTGATTTAACGGACATCAGTTCCAAGCTACAAAAATGAATCTTTCAACACACTAACAATCTATGAATAAGTCTAGCCTACAAATCCAAACATCGCCTACCTCAGGCAATCTTCCCGAAATGGTTGTGGAATTCTGGCTGGTGCTGCAACTCTGGCCTATACCAACCCCAGCAGTGGTACGTCCAGCCTCCAGTCCCTTCTGTGGTGGATTGCACGAATGGTCCAGCTCCCCTTGGTCTGCGGCCGTCTCTTGCTCTTCGCCAGATTACTAAGCCATTTCTCCATGGCTAGCGTGATGCAGCCTTCTTCAGTTCCAGATCTTCTGCTAATCTGCTTCAAATGCTGGATCGTTGCAGAGTTTGATCTTCTTGCTGTCACCTTTTAACGCCTGCTCCCCGTTGTTCCCGATCTCGCCGAAGATCAGTGTTGCTCGATGACGTTGAATGTTTAGTGAAATTGTCAACGACAAAGGCAATTCACTGGTCAACGGTAGCATGTGACTTTACTTGGAGATATCCGCCAATAAACCATGGATACAAGGGACGTAACAATGAACGAAACTTACGTGTTTGTTAAAGACGTCTCGAAAGATTTTTCGTTCTATTTATTTATGAGTTTGTTCCGTCTCTCTCTCTCTCTCTCTCTCTCTCTCTCTCTCTCTCTCTCTCTCTCTCTCTCTCTCTCTCTCTATTTGAATTTAACCCTGGGGGTATAAAGGATAACAAACAAACCAGCGCAGCGACAGCATGAACATTTGTATGTGTGTGTATCGGAAACATAAACGTTTCTTTGAGAATATACAAAGTATGTCTTTGCGTTTGTCAAATACACAAAATACAGAATAGGAAAGATCCAATGCAGATTAAAACAAGATGCAAAGCATATAAACGTACTCCCAGTTTATCCTGAATATGCATGATATATTCCATAAAGAGTTAAAACCGTCTTGGGCTGGTGTAACCGCTAGTAATGGCTATTCTGGTAAACATCGGCCATCGACTGTGACCTATAACGAACATACTTACAAATTTTCAGAAAGATCGGCCAGAACTTTCTGAGATTTTCCATCAAGGAGAAAACCATTATGGGCCATAAGTAACGGCTATAACGGTAAACTTAAATATCGGGCATCTCTGTGGCCCATAATAAACATACCTACAAATTTTCAGAAAGATCGGCCATTTACTTTCTGAGATATTCCATAAAAATAAAAACCGTTATGGGTCGTTATAACCGTTAGTAACGGTCATAACGGTAAATTAAACGTCGGGCATGATCCGTGACCCATAATAATTATACCTACAAATTTTCAGAAAGATCAGCCATGTACTTTCTGTGACATTCCGTAAAAAAAAAAAAACTATCATGGGCCGTTACAGCCGTTATTAACGGTACAACGTTGAACTAAAACGTCGGGCATCATCCGTCGCCCATAATGGACATACCTACAAATTTTTCAGAAAGTTCGGCCGAGTACTTTCTGATATATTCGATAAGGAGAAAAAAACATTATGAGCCGATAGCCGTTAGTAACGGCTATAACGGTGACCTAAAACATCAGGCATCATCCGTGACGCATAATTAACATACCTGCTAATTTTCACACAGATCGGCCAAGTACTTTCTGGGATATTCCATAAAGAAAAAAAAATCCTTACAAGCCGTTACAGCCGTAAGTAACGGCTATAACGAGGTAAACTAAAACATCGGGCATCATCCATGACCCATAATGAACGTACCTGCTCATTTTTACAAAGATCGGCCAAGTACTTTCTGAGATATTCCATAAAAAAGAAAACCGTTACAGGCCATTACAGCCGTTAGTAACGGCTATAGCGGTAAATTAAACATCGGGCATCATCTGTGGCCCATAATGAACATACCTACAAATTTGCAGAAAGATCGGCCCTGTAGTTTTGTCTGGAGCGAGTGGAACACATTTTGACCACGGACACACAGACACACAGACAGACACACAGCATTTCTTCGTTCCCATTCTAAAGTACTCCCTGTTCTATAAGAACTGGGAATACAAAAAATGATCGTTTTCTGTTAATAAAACGTTTACTGTGTTCAGCATTTTGCTATTTTCAGTAGAACCCCCCCCCCCCCCCCCCCCCCCCTCCCGCCCTCCTCTGCAGATACCAGCTTACAGAAGTTAATAGTGACTTTCTATTTCATTAATAAGTAGGTAAACAGTGTTCTCATTATTTCATATATTGGCTGCTCGATCTTACTATTCATCAGCAATGATGTTCATATTGTAACATTTACATAACTGTTCGTTTCTTTCAATACCATATTTTCCTCCTGTCTGAACAGGGGCTTTTTGATTACAGCATACACACACTCACACACTCACACACACACACACACACACACACACACACACACACACACACACACACATGCACACACAGGCGTGCGTTTGCGCACTGAGAGAGAGAGGAGAGAGAGAGAGAGAGACAGAGAGACAGAGACAGAGAGAGAGAGCGAGATAGAGCGAGAGAGAGAGACAGACAGACAGACAGACAGAGAAAGAGAGAGAGAAGTCAGTACAGTGCCAGCCTTTCATTCTCAGATCCTTTGTTCCCGAATTTGAGACCGGCTGTCCTGCTAAGATTATGACACTACGCGTGCTATAAATATGCGTTTGCAAAACAGAAATGGTGGACATGGGGGTGGGGGGAGGGGGGTAGAGGAGTGTCGCATGAAGGTGGTGGTGGTGTGGGGTCTGGGTGGGAGGGGGTGTGGAGTGGAAGTGGGTGAAAGCTGTGCCACGCTGACACCGTGTCTTTTTTGGAGGTGAAAGCTGTCCCACGCTGACACCGTGTCTTTTTGGAGGTGAAAGCTGTCCCACGCTGACCCCGTGTCTTTTGGAGGGAGGTCAAAGGTGCAGCTCAACAGACACAGACCTAAACAGGGAAGGGACCGGTTTTGTTTCAGAACACGTTTAGTTCAGACGTGTTCCAGCGTCGTTAGTATCTTGTTTGGACGTCAAGCATGACGAATAGTGATGTCCCTTTTTCCACCGGTTTTCCTCACCTGCAATGGTACCATGCAATTATCTCTTGATCCAGGTGGTCAATGCAAACTTTCGATTTACTGATATAGTTTGCTGACTGTTGTCATGGAAAGAATAGCCTGTTTAATTTTGCTGTTTGCATAGGGATTTCATGAAGGCTTAGTTCACCATACATGACAAACGCTTCCTTTGATATATATTTTGTAACACGTGCATGTGTGTGTGTGTGTGTGTGTGTGTGTGTGTGTGTGTGTGTGTGTGTGTGTGTGTGTGTGTGTGTGTGTGTGTGTGTGTGTGTGTGTGTGTGTGTGTGGGTGTGTGTGTGTGTGTGTGTGTGTGTGTGTGTCTCTGTATGTGTGCACCCATTCATTCTTAATGTGAAACAGCTGGGAAGAAATGCAATTCTCAGTTTCTTGGTGAACTTCCGTCATTTTTTAAACGTTGCCTACATTGTTCAAGGTTAAAGAAAACAACCATGAGCTTTTTATGCTACTGAGCATGTTTGCATAAGTCTGAAATGAGGAAACAAGCGTTTTATCTTCACATTTGAAAACAAAATACTGACAGTATGACCTTTGAATGTCTAGTGTATTATTTGCGGCATGTGTTTTGTCTTAGTTTCTATTGGTATCTCAATAGCTGTATATATTTGAAAAAGACTTCTTTTCCCACGTCAGCTAATGGCATATTACAAAATGAGCAGATTATTAATGTTATGCACATACACAGGTGCATCTGTATACACATATCACTATCACTATTAGCTTTCAACCCATTTCACACATTATACGTACAAGCGACAGTATGTGTTCAACACACTGGGCTCAAGCTTCCTTTCTTGACAGACCAAAAAGAATGGGACGCCTTCATTCCATGGGCAATATTCCCCAGGGAAGATGTCTTCGCTCGCTTTGTAATGATGTACACCATATACATTGATCCTTTCTACTGTAATTCAAAGGTGCACTTTCTAGTTCAGCGACATTTCCGTTTGATGCCACGTTATGCGTGCAGTAGGGGTAGGGTCACTGGAAGTCAGTTGACCAGTAATCCTTCATCACCCCCCCCCCCCCCCCCCCCCCCCCCCCCCCCCCTTTTAGTCCAGCCAGGCTATTATTTGTCGTTTGTTCACTGTAACCTATTGTCACGTGCAGAAGAAGGCAAAAACTCATCTGTATACACCACAGACGTTACAGTATTGAACGGAATCATTATTATTATATTATTATAATACTTATATAGCGCCCATCCTCTGCCTGTACAATTCTATGGAGGACTATTGAGTACGTCTTGAAACCACCATATACAACGCTATCACATGGCTGCTATCTTTTCTCACCTGCTCACTTCTGAGCTCACAGTTTATCTCCTGACACTTCAAATGTCTCTACATCAAAACATAAAGACTTTCTTATTCTCACAGTCTCCCTTTCTGTTTTGGAGGTCTTTGCCGGCTATGAAGTCAAGTATCCTCACCCCTGAGTGTGTTTCAGCTGTACAAATCAAATGGTATCTCAATAGCTGTATATATTTGAAAAGACTTCTTTTCCCAAGTCAGCTAATGGCATATTACAAAATGAGCAGATTATTAATGTTATGCACATACACAGGTGCATCTGTATACACATATCACTGTCACTATTAGCTTTCAACCCATTTCAATAGCTGTATATATTTGAACAGAGGTTTTGCTTGGGTTACCTGTCATGTTGGAATATGAGGCGACGTGGTTGTTAATCACTTGCCAGTAATGCCACAAATAAAGTGTTGAACAGATTCTCTATTCCTTACACCGATTTGAATTCAAAGATCGATGGCAAGAAGACTGGAACTTGCAGATGGTTACCACACACTCTTTCATACCTGTCTAAAACTTAAAGATTTTGCCATGTGTCGTTTTCGGCATTAAGGAAGAAAAAGTGTTGTACCAATTGCACACAGTTCACTCTTTTACACACTAATGTGTATTTCAAAGGTGAAGATGTGATGTATTCAATGTGATATACCACGTACAAAAAAACCCTTCGAATATACTGTTAGGAATTACATGCAAGACATAAACACTTCACAGCAGACTCTATGCAAATCTCGCTCAGGGATGTCCCAATCGACTTTGTTGAGCTCCTGAAAGAGACATACTTTTATCATCTGATCAAACAATTTACAGAAAAATCATTTAATACGTTAGCGTGTCTTTAAAACATGTTTTAAATGTGTGTGTGTGTGTGTGTGTGTGTGTGTGTGTGTGTGTGTGTGTGTGTGTGTGTGTGTGTGTGTGTGTGTGTGTGTGTGTGTGCGTGTGCGTGTGCGTGTGTACGCGCGAGTATGTGTGTGTGTGTGTGTGTGTGTGTGTGTGTGTTTGTGTGTATGTGTGTGTGGGGGGAGGGGTTGTGTGTGTGTGTGTGTGTGTGTGTGTGTGTGTGTGTGTGTGTGTGTGTGTGTGTGTGTGTGTGTGTGTGTAGTGTGACCTTCTTTGTAGAGAATTGACGTAGATAAAGTGACAATCTTAACACGGTCCTTTGCAGTCTGCTTGGCAATAATCAACATGAATTAATACTATCTATCTATCTATCTATCTATCTATCTATCTATCTATCAGAATGATCAGCTCAACTGTTCAATAACCCAAGCATTGTCAGCAGCTGAAAACTGTACAGCACAGCCTTTACTTGGACCTTCAAAGAGATGCAGTCCCCCACTGATTGACCAACCAATAATATGTTGAACAATTTGTGGGGGGAGAAACAAGTGCATGCTGACAATTCTTCCATCATTAGATTAATTACATGGTCAGCATCCGAAGGTAAGAAGAGGAATGGCGATGGTGGTTAAAGGAAATGAGAATGAAAGTCATGGAAATACAAAGTCCTTCCCCAGCAGCCTATAGGAACCATTGTAACCTGTCTTGAACACAGAACTATTCGTATTGCCTGATCTGAGGCCTTTCGTACGCTGAATGACTCCTCAGGGAGGCACAACTGATTGTGTCTGTGCTCCCTTGGCATCAAACAGAGATATACCTCAGTCTACATTTCTGTGGCATCTCACCACCAGGGGTCAACCACAGAATCCAATAGCACCTCGAAGCAGCCAGTAAAGGGTAGAAAAGTAAATTTGTATCTGTCTGTTGTTACATGTACTCCTGCCCCACCACTGTCTTGTTCTACCTTCTTCTTCTGCTTTTTTTTTCTTTCTTGACTGGTATATTTTGATTTATGAAATATGATTATGGAATATTAAACAACAAACATAGTGTAGAAGCACTCTACCTAGCAGTTCCCTTTTGTATTGTACTGTATTGTTTTGTATTGCATGGTGTTATGTTGTGTTGTTTTGCATTGTATTGTATTGTAATGTGCTGGTTCGTATTGCACTGTGAAAGTTACATGATAAAAATTAGTTAAAGATGCATTTTGCTTGATTTGCTTTTTTATGCTTCATGTTTCCTTCTTTCTGTGTCTTTTTTTTCTCCTTGACGCTTTATTTTGTGTAATAGGTATTTATTTGTGAACGAGACAAGCAGAAATGCTCCTGATGTACCTGATTTTGCGCACTGTCCTCTGTCTGTGCATCTGTACTCTCCAATTGTACGTTACTAAAAAAAAGAACAACAACAACAACAACAACAACAACAAGAACAAAGGAAAGAAACGTAAATGTGGTTAAAAAAAAGTTCTTAAAAACTAAAATCATTATGCAAACCATATAAGATATAAGGATAAATCTTCGACCTTATCCATCAGAATCCAATTAAGGAGGCAATGCAGGTCAAAAAGTGCCAACAGTCAGTGTGTTCAGCTCCCACTGTTAATAATCCAAAACTTCGTCAGCAACTAAGAACTTTATCTAATTCATCAGGGAGGGATGGCTGATTGTCCCTGTGCTCTCCTGGCATCAAATGTAGATTTGTTCATATATACATATATATATATATATATATATATATATATATATATATATATATATATATATATGTATTGAATCATAAGCAAAGCTTGCTCTTATGTCTTAGATTGTAGTAGAAATAGGGGGGTGATAAGCATTCATATCTGTAGTGGTAGACCATTCTGCCTAACTAACAGTATGTGCTTGAGTGGGTGAATGGGGAATAATAAATGCTTCTCAAAATGAACCTTCAGCAAGCTTATAGTCTCCAAATGGGAGACATCTCCAATGGGGAGGAAGCTCACTAACATATAACTCCTGGTCATATACCGGTATTTCGAAACCTGATTGTTCTCCTCAGTGACCGCGGAAAGTGGTAATTTGACTCCTCTGCCTTTTCGGTTTTAAGAAGAATGCTATCTCAGAAAAAGGCTGGTGTGCAAATACCGTAGTGTGTATATATATATATATATATGTATATATATATATATATATATATATATATACTGAGAGGCATAAATTCCGCACATCATGCACACAAGTTCAACGGAAAGTTTGATTTGTTGCTCCTTTTATGACCCATTCCTCAGTTGGTAGGAGTGTGACAAACCTTTCCACGGCGACATTTCTCGTGCAACACGTGCCAGCGAACAGACATTAGCGCCAGAAGCAAAAAGCCAAACTGGGCGACAACTCAGTTCAGAGTGCATATTGCGTCGCTTTCTTTTCACATGATAACCACACAGTTTAATTCCATAAATGCCGCAACCAGAATGATTTTATCACACTGCAAGAAAATGCCACGGCTGGACAACAACCAGCGAAACCTTACTGTTGGGATGCTGGGGGCCAGTTCCTCTGTCTGACAGGTGGCAAGAGCCATGAACGCCCACCACACCACTATCTACTGCCTACAACAGGCGCAACTTGAGTGACGACTCAGAGACAGAGCCATTTGCCTTTCCCACCTCAGGAACCAATTCGTGACTGCTGCTGCCACCACTAGAGCAACCTTGGGGGAGTGTGGGGGACCCATCACTAGCCACACTGTCAGACGACGCCTGTCAAACACAGGAATCAGTTGTCATAGGCCCTACATTGGCCCTGTATTGACTGACAGACACAGCAGGCCTGGCGCCATTGGGCAGCAAATGGTGTGTTTTCCTGGGAAGGTGCACATGGAAGAATGTCATCTCTTCTGACGAGTCGCGTTTTTGCATGAGCCATGATGATGGAGGAATCAGAATTTAGAGGAGACGAGGAGAACAGTATCATGACCCTTGTGTTAGGCAGCTCGACCAGTTTCGTGGCCCTTGGGTGATGGTGTAGGGTGCCATCAACGCCAACTTCAGATCCCAGCTCGTGGTGATCGATGGCACAACATCATGGCACAGCGTTACTTGAACCACGTTCTCCAGCCTGTCCTGCTTCCAGTCATGGATCACCATGGTGGATGACGCAGATTTGTGTTCCAGCATGATAATGCTACACCTCGCAGTGCCCGGATGACCTGTCAGTTTCTGCAGCAGCAGAATGGAGTGGAAGTGGAAGGCCCCAGACGAGAGGTGAACTGATCGCCGTTCTTCAGCATCACTGGGTCAATATCCAACAGGTGCAGATCCAACATCCCATGCAGTCCATGCCTTGGCGTCTTCGAGTGTGTGTAGCTGCCAATGGTGGATACACCAGATATTGACAGAATCATCTCTTTTGAAAGATGGTTGTGATGCTGTGCAGACCAATAACCAGACCAGAGCAGACCTATACATCATGGCTGTTAGAACGTGATGCCTAGATCTCTCTCTCTCTCTCTCTCTCTCTCTCTCTCTCTCTCTCTCTCTCTCTCTCTCTCTCTCTCTCTGCACTGACCAACGCAAATAAAGACACATTCTTTTCTGCCCATGATCATGTACATCTAGCAGATAATACCCCAAACACTGTCAAACTGCTAAAGGAACCAACACGTTCATTGCAATCGGTGCATGGCGTACGTTGAGGCTTCCATGAGCTGCAGAACAGTTCCATCACCTCTTTCAAATGACAGCTTTAATGGTGCTCACGAGTCGGAAACTCATTGCCCATTTCCCTGTGATTGTTACAGACAGGCCCATTGCATTCTGACATGAGATTTGTATCATGAAGTGAGTTCTGGACTGGAACCAGGCTTACACCTGTGAGCAAAGCCATGACTGGATGAACCGATCTGACTTAGTGTCCAGGACAGTAAGTTCTGTTGGCAGACAGGCGGAAAACATTCTCTTCTTGTTCGTCGCGCAATCAAAGTTTGACTGTGATGGTGAAGTGTCAGTGACCTGACAGCTTCATTGCAGACTAATCACACTGTACTTCCTTCCTTCCTCCCCTTTCCAATTTCTCATCTCCAACATCGTCCTAAGTTTTCCTCTTGACGAATCTCCAATAGACTGCAGATCGAGATAAGGTGAGTTCGATAAGCAAGTTGTGTCAGCAGCACGCATGCATAGTGCTTGTTCAACACGATTGATCCAAAATGAACGATCACATCCCTTTTTTTCCTCTCAGACGAACATCACACGCAGCCAGAGTATGCTGCCAGTGGCATGTTTTAACTGACTCTGGCCCTTACTTACTCTACTGGGGGACAAGCAATTCTTTTCCATTTACTTGTTCCCAGGGCAGCTCAACCTTATCTGATAATTTCTGTCCCTGAACAGCGTTGGACGGTGGTCATTCAGACAGCCGTGACGTATTCTCAAAGATAAATAGCAGCTGGCTAGCACACGTAGGTTCTGTGCAAATGTCCACTTTCCAGCAGAAATCTTAATACAAAAAAGAGAGTTTGATTTGCATCGTTGGGTGGCTCAGAACAATCCTTTGAGTTTTCCTTGTGGTGTTTTAAAGAAATGTGCCACATTGTTTCTTCAAGACTTCATGCGTGTACAGATAGATAGATAGATAGATAGATAGATAGATAGATAGATAGATAGACACAAGGACGATGACAGAAAAGAAAAAAGAAGAAACCCTGGGGGAGAAATTAACCTCTCTCCTACTCAGAAATGCGTTTCAAACTCTGAATCCCTAACATTTAAGGGGAGCTTACCGCTTAAACAAACAAATGTGCATTTGAAATTGTTATGTCTATTCAGAATAAAATATTAGCAATGAACTGTGTGTGTTAGCTTTTTTCTTCCGCAGAAGCCCAGGCAGGAGTTGACCTACTATGGTAATCTGTGTCTTCAGGAATTTATGATGGGTGCATTGTGCTGCTCATTAACTGTACAGGCTGATCCTTGAAGATCGTCCACGTACTGATGGCACTGCGTCGCTGTAGAACATTTGGAACACTCTCAGTGATCACCTCAGCTGCCACTCTCTCTGTGATTTTTCCCAATGCAAAGCAGGTTCTGGGAAGTTTCGGAGTTGTTTAATGTTTGACGCAGAAATTACCAACAACAGTATCATGGTCTGGTCGTCCAAGTGGACTGATGGTTTAAGGTGTGATGGACTTAATGTAACACGATGCCCAGGTGACTATTTCTGCGGGTAGGCAGATCAGCATATGACGCAGTCCGTGCTTCTCTGTGATGCTGACGACAGCCTGTCTGTAAGGGAAAGGATCTCCAGTTCCGCATCTGGGCAGCTGCAATCTTCACGGAACAGGGTAGTTTTTCTTGCACTAGTCATTGATTTTTTTTTTCTCTAAAAACGAATCAAGATGTTTCATCTCACAGTGTACAGGGGCTGTGGAAAGGGCCCAGATATAACCCTTTGTTTGTTGTGTTTAAATGTTGACCACATGATTTCTACATTCTCTGAAGTGGATAATTCTCTCAGCTTGGCACATAATATATTTTCTTCAGAGGAAACAAAGGGTGCTTCTGTCAAGTCTGTATGGCGCACAGCCCAGAGGAAATACTTCGCTGCATGTCACTGTATCTCCCCCATTGATATTTGACTGAACCTCACAGTATTTCAATGAGTAATGGCCAATACTTGGTGGTGCTCGTCATCAGTAGATATATTCTGGTATATGTTAGGTGGTTTTGTGTTCCAAAAAACGAAAGACTACTGATACAGATGGCAGAATCCTTTAACCTGTGTGTCTAATCTTTTGTTTGCGTGGACACAAGATTGGGGTTTGACGTCTGATCTTCTGTCTGAGTCGGCACAAGAAAAGGTTTTCATTATCCGGTATACTAACTGCATATACACAAGAAGGAGTGTCAATACCTTATCTTGTCTGTGTATACACAGGAGTGGGGGGAAGAGGTGGGGGGGGGGAGCTGAATGACCGATTTTCTGTCTGCGTGCGCATAAGAAGAGGGGTTTCAATGTAAGATTTGTTGTCTGCGTATACTTAAAAATAAGTTTCAATGTCTGATCTGTTTGCGGGTATATAAGAAAAGGGTTCAAAATCTAATCTTCCATCTATGTATACACCAGGAGGTTCTATGTCTGATCTTCTGTCTGCTTATACACAAGAAGGAGGTTCAATGTCTGATCTTCTGTCTGCTTATACAGAAGAAGGAGGTTCAATGTCTGATCTTTTGTCCGCCTACAAACAAGAAAGAGGTTCAATGTCTGATCTTCTGTTTGCTTATAGACAGTAGGTGGGGGAGAGGTTCAATGTCTGATCTGTCGGCATGACCGCACGTCAAGGGTTCAACTTTGAGCAGGCCATTGTTTATGTTGACGCTGGAAATTAAGGGAAGAATCACTTATGACCATCCTGCACAAACCCTGGACCAGGCTCGATCCTACGATCCTCAGAAAGGAACGTGACGTTTTGACACTGACAGACCCTTTCTTGTACTTGACTATACGGCCTACTTGGTCAGTTAGTTAGTTAGTTAGTTAGTTAGTTAGTTAGTTCGATTGTTAGTTAGTTAAGCAGTTCAGATAGTTAGCTAGTCAGTAGGTTGCATCTTTGTTTGTTTCTTTCTTTGTTTATTTTTCTTACATTTCTATCATTTTATTTATCAAACGGTTTTGGTCGACAGATAATTCGTGATTTTAAGAGTTTTAGTACCTTCTCTTCTTGTATTTGTCCCCGTTCCTCTGCTACCACAGTCCACACATAGTAAACTGGACAGAGAGCTGAGTTGAGCGGTAATACGAACACAACCATGGCGCTATGGATAGTGTCTAAAACAGTCACACCAGCTGAAGTCATTATGATAACAACTCCGAATGTCAGCCAACAAACAGCGTTTGTAACGCCAAATTTTGTGGTCAAGTTCGCCGAAAAATACACTGACCTTTTATTGCAATCAAGTTTGATTCTGTATTTTGGTAATCGATTGTAGACACAAACAATTAACCACACTATTATCAAACTTAAAATGAAATTGATGGTTGCAACGACTGTAAACCACTTGAACCCCAGTACATCATTGTAATGAGTAGAGAGGGCCAGACGGCACAGACCAGACTGATCATGGAGACCCCAGTGAGGCAAACCAGGAAGAAACGGAATAAACGAGAGCATAATTGCAACAACCCATGCTATGAAACATGCTGTCACTGTGAACTGTTTACTGTGTCGCTCTGATTTCCGATGAAAACAAAGGATGATGGCATGATTCCAACTGATGAACATGATGACAAGAATCGATACTTCAATGGACACAAGCCACAGGAAACCACTTACCTTACACATGGTGCTATGGGTCCACCGTTTTTCTGTTTGGATGTATTCTTCAGACAGCATTCTGTCGGCGACTATGGTCATCCCCACGTGACCTCCCATAAGTATGTTAGCAAACTGCAGTTGTCCTACAGCTGCTAGGAAATTCCCCTCGAATAATTTACTGAATGACCATGTAGATAGAAAACAAGCTGCATTCCCCAATATCGCAGATATGCCTGATAACCAAAAGAACATTCGATACAATTCCGATGGCAGCAGCGTTTCACATGAAGCTAGTATGGTGTGGGGTGCTAGACATTTCAGTTTAACTGACTGTTGAGGAAGTAAGTTATCACAGCAAAATCTGTAGTCTGATGAAAAGATCGTTTGGATGTGCATGGCTTCTGACAAGGAATCCCATGGAAAGTGTTTAATTGGATTCCATCGTATATCGACTTCAGTCAGTCGTGGTACATTGGCAAAGCCTGTAGACTTAATATTTTTTACTGCAGAAGAAGACATGTTAAGCCATTTAGCGTGGTACAAGTATACAGATAATAGGGTGTTGACAATATTGGTATGCGTTTTTTGATAGACTCACTCGTCTCAGCGCGTAATTGACGTGCTTACCCAGTTGATTTGTAATCTGACTGAGTGGATTGTTTACTAAGTAGACTGTTCTTAGGTGTGGCAATTGAAAAACATCAACCACCTGAAGTGTATATAAGTAATTATTAGAAAGGTCTATGTGCTGTAAGTTGTATAGTTTAATGCCAGTTACGTTGAACAGTGAGCAGTCCGACAGAATCAATCGAATTAAATGTGAATTTTGGGTCAAATCTGTCGGTACCATTCCCGTGCCTTCAGCGTCTAAGCAGC